>JAWQFJ010028256.1:132500-147500 GCA_034096865.1 Theodoxus fluviatilis | reverse complement strand
GTGGGGTATACTTGAGAGGTCAAGGTGGGGGTGGCAGAAAGTATGGGTAGGGGGTAGGAGGGTAGGGGAGAGATCAACTGACGTGGCACGTGTCGTCTCCCCTCTCCCCTTGCTACTCTTGGGTCAGAGGTCACGTAAGGTGTGCAACTCTGTCAGCTCTTTTTTAGAGGGAGGTAAGGGTGACAGGAGAGACAGAAGGATTTGGGAATGGTGGTTGCTGAACTGTTGAAAGAAGATGGGAAAAGGAGGGATGGAGGGGTGGGGGGTGGGGGGTGGGGGGAGCGATGGCGGAGTGGAGAAGGAAAAGGAGAAGTGGGGGTGGGATTGGTAGGGAACCGAGAAATACAAAGGACAGTAATCGTGAGAACGTAGCGAACTGAATTGAAAAGAGACAGGTAATGGTTGAACAGGAAGAAGGAGTTATGGTTTTCATGGTCCGAAACAACTTCTCAAAACTGTTTGCTCCTTCAGATAAGTAGACTGAATATTAACTTGTCCGAAATCAACATCCACTGCCCCGCAAAATTATTGTTCCACTTTAGTAATGGCACCAGTCAAATAGATGTACATGTATGTCAGATAAAATGTGTTAGGGTTGAACTTACATTCAATATCATTATGAGGGTCAAGCACACTAAACAGGCGGTTTGGAGGCTGCCTTCACAGTCTTCACATTGTACGTCGACAATTTCAAACCCTTGTGTGCTTCGGTTCTAAAATACATGTACTGTCCACAGTCCACATAGACGACGAGATCAACGCCAGAATGGCCAGAGCCAGCGCAGCTTTTGGAAGACTCCGTCCAAAAGTTTGGGACCGTTGAGGCATCAAGCTTACTACCAAACTAAATGTCTATTCTGCTGTTGTTCTCCCCGTTCTACTCTACGCTTGTGAGACTTGGACTGTGTACAGCCGCCATGTCAAAAAGCTAAATCACTTCCACATGAACTGCTTGAAAAAACTGCTGAAGATCAGGTGGCAAGACAAAGTGCCCAACACGGACGTCCTGGCACAGGCTGACATGCCCAGCGTTCACACCATGCTCTGCAAGGCACAACTACGTTGGGCTGGCCACGTTGTACGCATGTCCGACGAGCGCCTTCCTAAATCCTGCAGGGCAAGCGATCCCTTGGCGGACAAAAGAAGAGGTCTTCCCCTGGTCAGCCACCTGCACTTCCCTGTCCACACTGCAACAGACTCTTTCGGGCCCGGATTGGTCTTACCAGCCATCTGAGGACCCACAACTAGATGGAATGATGACATCTATGGTCCTCATCGATCCCGATGGACGAGCATCATCACATGTACAGTAGATGAATAATTATTAGGTTCAGGCGCATCTAGATCGTTTCTTCTCGCCTGAAGAGAGCATTTGGTTGCCCTGGGCAATCGAGCATTCGCTTGTCAGACCCTGGTTTTGGTGAGCGTGTGGCTTGTATAGCATGACAATGCTAAAATGCTCCTCATGTGCTGCGCTGTCCATTCCCTGCCGCCTTCCCCAGCCCTTACAGGTGCCTGTAGTTGTGTCACCTTTGCTGCCGTAAAACTTCATTGTCTGCTTTTAAACGCCTTAGACACCCGATATCAACACATTGAAGTGTAAATACCACCTTAGTTGCACATCTGGTCTTCTGTTCCATTGACTTGTTAGTCGCACGGGACAGAATGAATCCGTGCGTGTAACGCCATCCCCGCCGTTCACCTGAGTTTTGCAGACTTCACTGATGTTCTGACGCAAGCTGCTCATTCAAAAACAGTCTTTGCTTGGTAATCTGATTCCCTAATCTTGCTCCGTCCTCTGCAGGAAGACTAAAACTGACAACAACTGACTCTGCCGCTGGAGATCATCTGAAAGCCTATTGAAAAAACGCTCACGTAAATCTTATCAGTGTGTGCATGTCAAATACTGTCCTCTTTGGATGCTCGCCAAAAAGTACACAATTATTGAAGAGTATGATGTCCTGCTTGACACTTTGTTGTCTCCTTGAAATGTGTTGGGAGCAACTCTACACTTGAAGGGTGAGTCCTTCCATTTTGTGCCATCCTTCTCCTCTTCAATTACAATCTTTTATGAAGCTCTCTGCGATACCGAGTTTTCTAGACAGCATTTGCCCTCTACGGTGTTTCATTAGCGATAATCCCCTCATTTTCTGTTATCCCATCACTGTCATCCGTCTACGTTGGCCGGAAGTCAGTGATGTCTGCTATCCCCCATTTCCTTCGTGATGTGACCACTGTTGTGATGCCAGGTTCATTTCCACTCTCAGATTTATATGACCCGTTGTGTCTTCTGGAGGCTTGTTACATGCATTAAGGTTCAATTCTCCCACGTCTTGCCGTTGTTACCATCAAACCAATAGTTTTACTTTGTTATTTGACATAAGACGCAACGAGTATCTTCACTTCGCAGCTAGGCTATTCCTGCAAACTAAGGTACTACGCCACTGCCTACATGCATGAAAGTTGTAGCCATTTTGCACATCTTCATGAAAATAATCTGTTTGACTCATTGCTGATGCCTGAATTCTCTCTCTGTCTTCTCGAGGCAGGATGCAGAAATCTAGCAGAAAAACAAGCTTTGATCTTTGACAATGTGCTGATCATTGCCTCCTAATCTCCTACTTTTCTACTGAAGTTCTTGTCAAGTAGCACCTTCCTGCACAGCCTGCCTACTTCTCTGGTCAGACTTGTCCAGTGTTTTTCCAGGCTGATGGAAGCAGTTCGTTCGTACGGCAATACATCAAGTATTCTTCTTTTTCACTACATACCATTTTTTTGCCTTCTATATGTTCTACATTATCCAAAGATGTCCCTTGTGCGAATCGACCTGCCCATTTATCCGGACTAAGATGTTTAAGGAATTCCTTTGTCTTTTGGTGGCGGGTCAAACAATCTAGACAACGTTTTCTTCCGTTCAGTGTACACTAATTCTGTCTACCACGTTCATTCTCAATGGAAATTCAACGATTCGCATTACCTTGTTACACACTATGCGTGCATCAATAGACGACGATATTTCTGGTCTCTGACATCTCTGGCAGAACGTAATATTCGTGACAGGTGAACTGTTTTCACTCCATTATGTCCCATTGTTGTCCCCAGCATTCGCCATTGAAGAGTTTGTCGGTGTCTGCAGACCAAGTTCTCTCTCTCTCTCTCTCTCTCTCTCTCTCTCTCTCTCTCTCTCTCTCTCTATGTTTCTGTATTATACGTTTCAAGAGAAGACAAGAAGCGATTTGTATTGCGGTGGCCGATGAGGCATATTATTTGTAACCGAGTTGTGATGGGCCGGTGGCCTCACAAGAATAAACCATTCGTTCGTTCTTTCGTCCTCTTTCTCTCTCTCTCTCTCTCTCTCTCTCTCTCTTTCTCTTTCTGTGCTGGTTTCAGGTTAACACGTCAACTGTTTTACCGCCAACACTGTGCCAAGAGAGGTTCTTAGGTGTCTCAGCCTTCGTGGGAGTTGTGTTTTGAACAACACCTTGATACAGAATCTTTCTTCTCTACAGAATTAGATGTCTCGGTTCTTCATTTGTCTTTGGAGGCAGAACATAAAATCCTTGACACATTTTCCTCTTCAGAACATTTAATCCTTGCTCCTTTAGTTTAACTGTCTCCACGAAAGTTATCTATGGAGCAGCACCTTGCTACGGAATCTGTCTGGCCTCTCATGACTAAGACGTCTAGATCTTCATCTGTTTGAGAGGGCACTCTGTCTCTCTTCGGAACAGTCCATCATTACCCCGAAGGTTTTACAGCCTCCATGGAAGTTCAGTGCAAAAAGGCATCTTGCTACAGAGTCTGCTTGTGTCTCCCGACTGGGGCATCTCGGGTCTCCTAGGACTGCCAGTGGCAGGTCGTAAACACCTGGTCACACCGAGGAGAGGGCCTGCCCTTTCACCAGGTCTTTCCGTTCCTCAGCCAAGCTCTGCCCAGACAAAAGCAGCCTCGCTCCAAAAGTCAGGGGAAAATTTGTGTCTGCCACACCACATTGTTTTGGGTGATTTGTTTCCAAACACCTGTGGGTATCGCCCACCCGTATAAGACGCCATCAGGGCCATCCGCCTTGGCCTTCACGCGAAAAAGACCTACTGAGAGGATGGTTCTGGGTAGTGTCACGTGACCGTAGCGCAGAAAATGGCGGAGATTGGATTTCTGGCTGACGTAGGCAGAATTATTGCAAGCCTTATCGACAGAATAATGTTGACATAAACCGTGAAACAAATATTTTAAATGTTGTTTTTGTTTCGGATGAGGACTTTTTTTCCTTCAGGGAAACTGCAATTCCCATTTTGTCCGCAGCTTAAGAACGAGACGTGGGATGTGTGTGTGTGTGTGTGTGTGTGTGTGTGTGTGTGTGTGTGTGTGTGTGTGTGTGTGTGTGTGCGCGCGCGTGTGTGTTTGTTTCAAGACATACAATCCTATTAAAAAATGTAAAGAAAACCGCCCATGAACGAGTTGAATGGAGGATTGGCGTTGAAGCCCTAGTTCCGCCAGGAGTTGCAAGGATTAAGTCATGGGGGTAAAGGGTAGAGCGAGGATGGGCAAGTAAAGAGAGGGAAAGAGACAACTGAGAGTTGGGATGCTTTTAGTGTTGAACTGGGCTAAAGAATTACGCATTTATTTTGGTACAGTGTAAAAGTTATATTTCTGTTACTACATAGGGAAGCTCTACTGAGTGTAGGTAATAGGTCACGTCAACCCACTGCTGTACTCGTAGATCGAAAGGTGCAACTTCTTGGTTGACTGGTTGACCATTGTTGATGAGTAGGACGGTCGGTCGATCGGTAGGTTGGTTGGTTGGTTTGGTTTGGTTTGGCTTGGTTTGGTTTGGTTTGGATGGTTTTGTTTTGTTTACTTTGGTTTGATTAGTTGGTTGATTTGTCGGTCAGTCGGTCGGTCGGTCGGCATGTTGGTGAGTTGATTGGTTGGTCGGTTGGTTATTGTTTGGTTATTAGTTGGTTTTGACAAGAACATGAATTCTGCTTTCTAGGCAACCATGAATCTGAAAAAAGTGGTGTGTGTGTGTGTGTGTGTGTGTGTGTGTGTATGTGTGTGTGTGTGTGTGCGTGTTTGTGTTGTGTTTTTTTGTGTGGAACATTGGTGGTGAAGCTATGGGCGGTGATGGTGATAATAGTGGAGGTGGTGGTGATGGTAGTGATAGGGTAGGGATGGTGATTATAGCGGCGGTGGAAGAGATAATATATGCGCTTTCGCTGGCAGTAACTCAGGTCAATTTTGCAGCACATGGTAACTGACTTTCCAGGAAGACATCCATAAACAAACTTTCTCTGATGGCTCTACGTCATCTCTCGTTGTGCATCGTTTATTTAGAACGTGGACGGTTCATCACCTTTAACTTGTCTCGTCACCTTAATTACTCTGTAATGTTGGACACTTGTCACTGTCTGTCAGCCCTGCCTGCTTAGCGGTCATGCAGTTTGGAGACCTCTTGCCCCCTGTCTCGCCCTCGTGTCGTCTCTGGGACAGCGTCAGGCGTCAAGGATGACAACCGACATCAGCACCTCCCTGACTCTCTCTGTCAGCAAGCAACGTGTAAACATTCTAATTCTCAGTCCAGTACCAGCCACCAGCCCCAACATCCCTCCTACCTTCAAACGTAAAACAAAAAACCCTTTAAAAATCTAGTCGAACTGCTGAGGTTCCTAGTCTTCTTGACTGCCTGACAGAGATCCGGTGTAATTTGAAAGATAGTGGTGTGGTAAATTTCAGGTTTTGAGTTTGATTCAGCTGTTCAACGAAGAGACAACCGAATCCGAATGCATTTTTAAAAACCTGCATGCACGTCTCCTAGAGACAGGGATTGAAACGTTTCACTGCGCTTCACAGCGTTATCAAAACACTTATTACTGTTTATGAGAGCCAGGTGTGAGGCAGGGTAGGGGAATGCCTGCACGAACTGCAAGGTGGCTGACAGAGTCCAGATCAATAATTATTGGACAAGCCACGTGTTTATTGGATTCTATGCTAGATGGACAGTGCTTCTGTTTATCAAGTGGGATCTCTTCAAATCTCCCTGGACTGACCACACAGGTCGTCGAACTAGCCCTTGTGCTGCAACTAAAGTGCCCCTTGATACCAACTTTTCCTGACGTGATATTTCATTTTCATTCTTTTTCAGGTTCTTGCAAATTTTAGTATTAGCTTCCTAATGAAGGTAGCAAAAAGGACAAGGTTGCATTGAGATCATAGACAGTTTGTCATTGTGAAGATGTTCATGTCAATTTCTTTTTCCATTGGCTTCCTGAGTGGAATGACCTGAGGGTCAAACTGGACACGCAGGTCACTACGTCCTCTTCGGCTCCACATGCACAAGGCAGTGTTTATTTGAAAGCCCTAACAAGAAAAGATAGTCCAAACACCACACCAACTTGGTTTTCACGACAAAAAGTAGGTTATTTTATGTTTGCAAAGTTGACGTTCAAAGTCTTTGGCTACACGTGAATTACACGCCATTATTAAAAACAAAACACACACTCTCTCTCTCTCTTTCTGTCTCTCTCTCTCTGTCTCTCTCTTTCTCTCTCTGTCTCTCTCTCCTCATAATAACAGACTTGACATATCGATCATGTCGATTATCTCAAGGTGAGAAGAAGTTAGAATGTGTATGGTGTTCGAGCATGAAGATTTTAACTTTTCTCACTGCTGTATCAGCTAACCTCTGGAACACTGAGTGATGCTACATAAGTTTTCCGCGTCTGCACTCTAGCCCTACCCTGGGAGGTGCCATAGGTCAACAGCTAAGGTCAAGACAAATCACTCCTACTCTTCCGTAGGCACCTGGGCTGACAATACCTGAAGTGGGAGCCTGCTAGCATGGCTTCCCTTCTTGTCCAGCAAGAACACCATGGGTCAGACTGACCCTGCTGAAAAAGGCCATGATAAATTAGTGTCAAAGTCGTGGTTTAGACGAGGATTGGTGACGCTTGTCTGTGTCCAACGTTTCTGTTTGATTGATTGACTTCGTGATTTTAGCAAAGCTTCCTGAGTGAAAGCTAAAGACGTTTTTGTGCAGAATGTCACGAATGGAGTGAACGGCCTCGTTTCGATGATGTGCCATTTTTATGATGGGAGATGGTGAGGGTGAAGGAATTATTTTTCTCGCTCAGAAATGCTGCAGTGAAAGAAGAATACTCGAGATCGATCAAGGAAAAGATAGATCCATCTCTCTTCCAAACAAGTATTTGTTTTCGGAAAGATATTTCAGTTCACACTTGTGGGCCTTCCGGTCAGCTTTCTTCTTCAGTTTGAGGGCCATCTGCATGTTTAAACAAGTTTTGTTGAAAGGATTTGTAAGAGTGAAAAAAAAACGAGAACTTTTCTTCCAACATTTTCTCCCTTCTGTCTCCAATAACGCGCACGGTGCATGAATGCGAAATGGACTAATCACATATAAGAAAGCAATATTTAGCGGGTAAAACGTCATCTCTTGAATAAGCAAGTAGGTCACGTAGAACACATTTGAGGATAGGTGCCTCTTAGAGTACGACACTAGCACTCGACAAAGGATAAATAAACAAACAGATAAAACAAACTATCACGCAATTTAACTTTTTTTTCTTCCCCACTGAGCAATCCAACTTGACGCTGTTCATTTCCACATCAAAACTGTACGTATTCTCACTGTACCGTCACTGCACCAGAAAGACGCGCAACTAACACACAAGGTTTGTCTGTCTTCGTTGTCCAACCCATCTTTTGATGTGATCTTCGACTTGATCCGCGCGACCGCTGTCTACAGAAAAAAAGTAATTCCCATTTGATTCTTTCTCACTATAAGACAGATCCAGAGTACACGAGGAACAGAGAAACATGTTTGTAATACGCAGTCAGTTTACAACCCAACCTTTCTTACCTTTCCCTCGCCCTGCATTTTGTCCTGGCCGCTGCCTCTCGGGGGCTCAGATGTAGCGGTCGTTCCTCTGCTCTGCACTGGTCCGCGCTTGACAGCATGCACTCCGCCCCAACCTTTCTTTCCTAGGTTAACTAGGACACATTTTCGTGCGCTTTGAATTGATTTGGTTCGGTTCGGTTCGGTTCGGTTCGGTTCGTTTCGGTTTGGTTCGGTTCGGTTCAGTTCGGTTCGGTTCGGTTCGGTTCGATTCGATTTGATTCCATTTGATTCCATTTTATTTGCTTTCCTTTCTGTAGTTTTAAAAAATAATTTTGAAGATTATATTCGGAAGATCTAATACTTTTTTGTGTCTTTATTTAGTATTTTGTCTCACTGTAAGTTTTGATTAAATTAAATCTTGGGGTCTGTCGTCTTTTCCACCAGATGTATTGGAGCAGCTGAACTGATTGTAACAACCTCAGCAGCTCTTTGGTCAGTGTCATGTGCATTCCTGAAGGTGAGTTCCCAATATTAGGCTCACATTAATAGACGAAATTATTTTGAAAACTTGTACTCAACAACAGTGTTATCTTGGAGTCTGTCATCGTTGCTACGTGCCTGCATATCATAATCAATGTGCGTTCTTCCATAACTTTTGATGTCATGTATTCCCATGTGCGTGTATTCACTCAACAAACATAGCCGAAGATCGCTATCACTGCACTCCTCCAGACAGTCTGGCAGCACGAATGTTTGTGACTGTGCATGGGAAAACAATGCTAAATGCCGAAAATGACAACATTAGAGATTTCAATCAAAATAGAATATATTCTGTAGTGCATATTCAAGAAAATAAGTCAGATTCATTGAGGAAACCTTGAACATTCTTCAGGGATGTAAAGCTCAGGATAACGTATATGTAACTTAGTGCGTGGATCATTTCACCCAGCGTCTGCTGGAAAACTACTGATGCTAATTTGGCATTGCTTCCCATCCCGGGTCACTTCACAGCCACACTTGTAATTCCCACTGTCCTGCAGAAGAGGAGCACATACGATGAAATATTCAAACATAGTTGGTTTCTATGTTTACTACATTGTTCAGTCCAATCACAAGGACAGCTTATCTTTGCCAGAGTCTAGCTGGGGAATGGCTTTTTGGAAATGCATCATTTTGCGCACATTGCTGTTTGATGCCTTCGAAATGCATGTGCATAAAATGATGGGGCGACTTTTGAATCGAAAGTACTGAAACCCTGAAATGAAAGTGCGTCGGATTTTTTGCTGTTGTTTCCCCTGCGCCCTTGCCCCGCCAAAATCGGAATGGTTCCATTATCCTATCTCCGCAGGTCAGGAATATGATTTGGAATTATATATATCTTTGTCTGAAAGTGTCGTTTATAGTGACTATACCGTAAGTGACTTTTCATGACACGTTGATCTGCCTTGCACAAGATGGTCCGTTTAAAATGTTGAAGTTTTCAGAGAGGCTTGATCTATAGTGACTTTAAAGTGCCCCCTTCCCACCCACCCATCCCCACTCACCCCGCCCCCATCCCACCCTCAACCCTCTCTCTCCCTCTCATCATTATGCAGCACGCAGAAAAGCGGTCAAGCGGTGACCACCCACAATAATGTCCCTGGCTAAAGTCTAGATTAGGGGAGACAAATGGCCTGACACCGGCCATTCATCAAGTAACCAGTCGAATCCAACAACACTCCTCCCACACTGCCCATGGCTTAATTTGTTTGTTTACTCACCACTGCAAACAGTAAAGTTGAATTATTTTATATCCAATTTTTCTAGGTCAAAAAGTTCGTTCTTTAATAAATGGTGAGCTTCGAAATCCGAATGTGACTTTTCTATAGTTTCCCCCACAAAACTATGCAAATCGGACTGTTTGTGGAAAAACAGAGGAAGGGAAGACTACCGACTCTCGCAAGCGAGAAACCTGCAGGCCAGATAACGTATCTCCCGTTTAAAAAAGTCCTCTGATCGAACCGAAGGTAGACTGTGCAGACTGATCGTGTGCTGGTGTGCTCGAGACTTCGTCTCTGCTGATGTGATGCAACAGGGGCGCGTTGCAAACGGCGAGATTTCCCAAGATTTGCCAAGAAAAGCAAGAAAACCAAGCATTCTCAACGCTCTCGCTCCGAGGAAAACGAGGCCTACGTGAGACTTCGCAAGCAGCTCTGAGAGGTGCTCCGCCTAGCGAGAATAACGAGAAAAAATGGCGGCGGTGCGACACACAAAGCTTGGCTTTGTGTTTCTAGATGATACATTTTTTAATGTAACCGTCCCAACTGCCAGTTGGCAGCAGTTGCAGACCGGTGAGTGCTTGTTATGTCTTTAAAACTGGTGTTTAGATCACAGATCGGGCCGAGTCAGTCAAAAATGTCTGCCAAATCTGAAAGTGGAGGAGTCCACTCATTTCATGAGTCGATGCACGTGTCGTCGTGTGTGTTGTTGTACCATTTGGGTAGGTAACCTACCTAAAACACCCTACTTCAACTATGTTTTGCCAGTAAATTTACCGAGTAATAGATCTAAACCGTTGTAGATTTTTTCCACAAGCATTGTAGTATTGTTTTGTTCAATTGTTGTTGTTTCTTACTCTTAGAATGTGATTTTGTGTTGTTTTCAAGGTTTCTCGCATTCTGGCCGCCATCTTGCTCTCTCCACTTCCGACTACGAGATCTCGTGGGTCGTTGCTTTTGGCCTAGTTCTTGCCTTGGACCGAGATTAGCCAAATCTTGCTGGGCTAGGTAGCGCCGCAACGCGCTCCAGATGTACTTTCTTTTTTGATCCTCGCGTTGATTCGCAAGACTTGTAGTCTTGATTATGTTGATTCGTTCATTTTGATGTTGTAGACATTCCTTCGAAACAGGCTGTATGTCTTTTCGAAAACGTTTGTCAGTGACACTGTATTTGTCCCTCAAACCCACACACCCAAAGCCCCACCAAGCCTTCTCAAGGGTGAGGGGGCACTTCGCAACTCGGACCATATGCAAGCGTCCACTTGAAAAAGAGGCTGCAGTCCTGGACACTGGTTAAAAGTAAGCAGTCAAAATAGGCCAACGTGATGAAATTATTCAGTTTGATATTCCTGTGGTTTTATGAAAGATTGGTATCTGTACTTTACTGTGAAAATCTTAGTCTAGTTATGTATCTTCTTGGTGACTGGTTATGTTTTAAAGCATGTAATTATTCCAAAATCGTTTCCCTTATTAAGGACTTCAGGTTCCTTTTAACTCGAACGCTCAGACGAGTTGAATTCGCTGAAATAACATCGTCGTCAAACCTTAAGAACCGCTGCTGTAGATGCCTTAATTTAAAACCTGTCTACACCCAAAACTAAAACAAACCAAACACTTTCCTTTGTATTCGCTTATTCCATGTTATATATTCTTTCAACGCTCGCCTCTCATCACCTTATTGAAGCGAATTACCTGCAGCTGCACCGGTTTGTCAAGGTCGACCTCCACAGTGATGCCAGTGAGACATGTTAGTGCAGCCACTTCGTTTGTCTGCGATGCCAGGGGGACGGAGCGCATTTCATCACACCTACGTATTTCACGCGTGCCAACCGTCGGGTCGGACCGGTGTTGATCCATAGAGTCACCCCTGTCAACTTTGTCACTAAGCAGATAATTTCTAACTGCATAGAAATTGTACCCTAACAGATACTGAAAATATCAACGCTTTGTCCTGCTTTCATTCCGCAATGTTTCAGTTTCTGATGCTAAAGTTTTTAATTGTGCGGTACTGAGTACAATTTCTGTATATAAAAAACTTGCATTTTCGACAGCAACACGAAGGAAAGAATACTGTTATTGTGAGTTCTATTTGAGGTAACTCAGGGTTGGTGTGTTTTGGCTGGGAATGTGGAATGTGATGACGAATAACTCTAGGAGGTAATGGAAGCTTAAGTTTAATGAAAAGGCCTGGACCTTGAGAGAGTAAACAGGCTTTGTCACAACAAGTCATTTGAGAAACACCGTTGATTTATTGATAGAACGCTTAATTTTAATAAAAGAAAACATAGACAAGGTTATCACATCAATCTGAAAAAGGGTCCTCAGAAACATTTGTTCTACTGGTTAACATTTTCATAGGGATCTTTTTCCCTTACACCGTAGCCGCCGTCTGGATGAAGCGGTCAGTCCGTGACTAATTGCCTTCCCGCGGCACGGAAAGCGCCCCGACACCGGAGTGACAGAGGAGAGTGGAAGAATTTGCCTTTCTCTCCATCCCTCTCTGTTCACAACTTTCCTCCCGTCAAGAGATGAGGTTCCTCAGTGAAGGATGCACATCCCTCGAGTCTAATGTGACAGACCATTTTCCCCGAATCTCTGCAATGTGTCAGTTTCATATTAGGAATATTTATGGAGGACGCAGTAGCTTCCCACATATAAGTCTACTTCTATCATGGTTATGTTATTTACTTAGACGTCGATTGTACGACAGGAAAGAGCACCAGTAATGTGAATGCTACCTGTACCCACCGAACAAGAAAGCAATATTGTTTATTCCTGGCCCATGTGCCGTGTTGAATAAAAAAATTGGCTGGAGAAACTTAAGAGATCACATTAGGCGCCTCGTTTGAACGACACTCAACTTGAAACGTTGCAACCGAGAGACTGTAACTTGTTCCCCGTTTGCCCTGAAGGTTTCAGGCCGGCAGTCAAGCAGTGACCTTTAGCTGCAATGACTTTAGTCAATGTCAGCTTTTGGCGACCTGAAGCGTACTGCTGAAGTTGTTGTAAAGTCCCATTTCGTACCGTAGTCCACAGACAATGGGACAAAAAAAGAACAACAACAACAAAAGCAATGCTGGATTTCATCCTGTTTCTATCGAACAACAAATTAATGTGGGTAAAATTATCTAAACATATACTAGTGGGCACCATAATTACAGAACAGGACTTCTCAACTTCGTTTGCGAACGCACTTTCCATCAAAATAATTTTTTATTTTTTCTCAACTTACCTTGCAAACGAGACTGATCAAGCGTGCGAGCAAACGGCCGAGAGAGAGAGAGAGAGAGAGAGAGAGAGAGAGAGAGAGAAGAGAGAGAATGAATGAGTGAATGGAGTAAGTTTTACAGTCTATCAACCTCTGAACACTATGTTAATTCTTTGACGACAACAATCACTAGATCTGGTGAGAGAGAAAGAGAGAGAGAGAGAGAGAGAGAGAGAGAGAGAGAGAGACAGACAGACAGACAGACAGACAGACAGACAGACAGACAGACAGACAGACAGAGAGAGAGAGAGAGAGAGAGAGAGAGAGAGAGAGAGAGAGAGAGAGTCACATGAAGATCAAGGCCGCAGGGCAATTTCCCTGTTTATAGCAGCTGCACCTGTTAACAAAACCAGAAACAAATCCAACATCGGAATCGGAATATTTCTTATTTCTCTGGACACATTAAAAAACAGAGCAATAATTTAGGTTTTGGAGTAATGTAAAAATGGACATTGCAAACACGGAAAGCTAAAATAAAGAAAGGCATTACTACGTCGCTTTAGTCTCCCTTCTCTCTACTCGTCTACCACGCATGGGCGCGTTGCTTAGACTACCTACTTGGCAAAATATAGGCCGGTGTCAATCTGAGTCAAACATTTGGCTGCCTTAACATCTGCTTTCATCATGTTGACACATGTCGACACATGTTGACACCGGCCTCTTCCTCGCAAGATCTTGCAAGGTTCCTAGCGTAAGCAACGCCCCCAGGCTTCTAAACTATCCGAGTCGCACCTGTGGCTGGATGGTAATCTGGCGTAATCCCCTTTATGGCTCTGTCATATTCATGGGGTAGTAATCTCACACCTTCAACGTGTGCGCTACTACTCTCTTGTCACGGATAGTTTATGCGCCTTTACACGAGAGCGAGGAAACGATAAATAACTCCATGGAAGGATTAAGTTGGTTGGTTTGTAAGCGTCTACTCGTCCTAGATTTCGAGAGAGGGGAGGGGGGAGAGGGCAGTGAGAGAGAGAGAGAGAGAGAGAGAGAGAGAGAGAGAGAGAGAGAGAGAGAGAGAGAGAGAGAGAGAGAGAGAGGAACGGACGGACGGACGGACGGCCATACAGACAGAGAGTTTGCTTTGGCCTCATTTTGCCCGAAATGAAAAAAGTTTTGACGCCTAAAGTTTGAATTGACTCCAAACATAAAAACATCTCTTTATACAAAGATGTATTTTGATGAAGATATATTTTTTAAAAGGGCGTAAGATTAGATATCAGAACTCATTTTCAGCCTCCATTGCAGACATTACTTCTGACATTTCCCCTCGTTTTCCTTTTCATATTATACATGCTCCTCATCTCTCGCACGGGAGAGCTCCACCATCCCAGACGCCACTGCGGAATTATAGGCGCCAAAAGGGGGATAACTCTCAGAGGGAAGTGGCCCCTGGGGATCACAAAGTATGGCGGACTGTCTGGGACTCACAATCACACACCAGGTCCCATTTTGCTTGCCTCCTGTGGCACAAAGAATCGAGGATGGGGTTGGGGGTGAGTGGATGGGCGTTGAAGGAAGGGATTAGGGAAAACTGGCTCAGAGCAAGAGGGGGAACACATACCGACAGAGTGCTGAAATAGTTTTCTGAGGCAAATTTCTCAGAAGCAGTCCTAACGCATCATGATTATGGGATCCTCTCTCGGGAACGGAGGCGTGTTTTCTTTCAGTAGGGTACTTTTTGAAGTGTTTAGAAATGCGCGCTCACAGAGAGCACTAGCGAAGCCAACGCTTTTCGTCTACCTGTCCGCACAGGAGCTATCCGTGAGCGCTCTCCTCTGATCATTACAAAAGTACCTTTCGAAACGAAACGTGTCTCTAGTCCCGCGAGAAGCTCGCGCATGATGCGTTAGGACAGAGACACTATATATATAATGGACTGCTGACTTGACCTCTCAGTGTATAGTCTAAATATAGTCGCAGTGCTGTCTGCCCAGCTCCGCCTTCCCAACAGCAACGATCATTTCCGGTTCCCGAGTTTACAGAATGGAGCAGCTAATCAAGGAGATACTTGAGCTAAGTACGCAGCATTTACTGAAAATAAGTAGTTGAAAAGAAAGAATGAACATTGAAATAGTATATTATACATAACTGTCAATCTATACCTACATTAGCTCGGACAG
>JAWQFJ010028256.1:125000-127500 GCA_034096865.1 Theodoxus fluviatilis | reverse complement strand
TTTTTCTACTTAATCACGTGCCCTAAATTTCCTTTCTGCGCGTGTGTATTTGCCTGCACTCGTGAACACCATTATAGGACGACATTAATTAGACTATTGGAGTAAATAAGAAAATTACTCTATTCTAAATACAATGATCTATGTGCAACAGTGACTTTCATTTCAGGTACAGAGTTGAATTGTTGTTCTAGACGGGAGTTGCAAATCGAAATTTCACTGCCCAATGCCGTGATGGCGTGGAAACCACGTGGCGGGAATGTGACGTGAATCGAGGCCGCCACGTTACAACCACTCTCACAACCACTTCCGCTTGGGCTTGGCGCCATTCACGGAGCGGAAATGGGTGTTACGAGGAATTCTGGGCCTTGTTGTTCACTGCAAGCGTCAGGTCTTGGTGTCCCTTGGTGATGGGCACTCATGTCCAACCCCAAAGAATTCGCTTTGGACCCAGTTCAGCTCCCACCTCAGTGGTTGCCCCCCCCCCCCCCCCCCCCCCCGCATATTCTATGAATCGCAGATATATCACGTGACGACACGCGTGCATGCGCAGTGGGAGGCCAGTCGTTTTGGAACTGAGACGGTGCTACATCACGTGACTGTGATTTGACCTTGATGAGTGGAGAGCATGGGGGTTAATGCTGGAACTGGGGTTGTAGGTAGGGGTGATGGGACAAACATAAATGAAAAGGGGGTATAGAATAGGGGTGGTGGAACCCAGGTGAAAGCTGGGGAAGCATATGAAATAGGAGTTGTGTTGGAATCAAGTGATTCTGAGCCCTCAAGAGCTTTACTGGAGCTTTATGTCTAAAACACAGATGGCCCTATGCGGTTTGAATGTCTAGATAAGAAAGTTGCAGGGACATAGTCCGTTGCCTTTTTATTTTGGTGCAAGTTTTTTTTTCTTAGACTCTTCAGTCAAGCGATGCAGCGAATGCTTCGCACTTTTGCGTTGCCATTGCAATAAAAAGCTGTAACCTGTCTTTTCAGAACAAATGCGGTAATCATTAACAAGAAATTATAACAAAGTGTTAGATAAAAAGTTAAGGATCGCCAAAATAAATGTAATATAGATTAAGACTTCCAATGTTGTGAATGTAGAACTTCTTTATTTACAGTACATCAAAACACATCTTTCAGGTTGTTCAGAGAATCAGCCGTTTTCGTTTAAGAATTTACCAAATGGCTCATCGTTTGTAAGTACACCAATGAGTAACTGATACACGTTTTTGTTGGGACAGAAAACCCATGCCTCCGCTTCATCTTTGTCCATTGTTTTTGAGTTTGTCCAGGCCACGTGGGTCAGTGAACATTAAACCTCTGCGCCGTCAGTTATATCAATAGGAAGGCCACGGATCAGAAGACGATGAAAGCAGGGTCTGGCCCACACACTTTGCACTTCCTTTCACGCCAGTGGCTGACCTCTCCCAAAGCAGATGTCTTCATCAACGTCCCTATCACGCTGGATGACCAAGGCAGGACATAGCAGGGGAGGGCGCTAGGTCCGAAATGGGACCCCACAGAAGTGTCCCCACTGACCCTGGTCTAACTGATGGCTGGAGGTCCGCCTGAGCAGCTGTGTCCAGTCAGCCTTGGTGTCCTACCTTGACCGCACATTGCCTCGTCAGGTCCGCTCTGTGTCCAGTGGATCTGGACGCTGCGTCCAGAAATATTGAAGGTGTGACTTAGGATGCTCGCCAAGCCGGAGACGACTTTTGGGTCAGTGATCTGTGGAAGTATTTGTTTCCGCTTTCACACTTGCGGAATTCCTGCACTGACCAAACCTGGTCCAGGCCCGTGAGCTCTAGGTCGAAAAGACTGAGGCTTCGTATCCACTAGTGAAGTAGTTTTGACCCTCCGCGCTTGCTGAACTCAGGTGCCTATGGAGTTAATGATCTGTAAGTCTTCTTCCCGCTTTCGCACATATGGGCTTACTGGCTGTGCTGACCACATATCGCACCGTCACGTCCGTTATAGGCGAACAGGATTGAGATTCCTTGTTCAGGAACTATATGGTTTTGACTCTCTCCGTTTGCTGAACGTAAGGTTCCTCTGCAGTTAATGATCTGTGTGTGTATTTTTTCCGCTGTCACAAATATGGGGTTCCTGTACTGACCCAACCATCTGCAATTTCTTTCACTCCTAGTCGTAGAACGAGACATCGTGTTCAGTATTCGGACACATCTTACCCACCGTGCTTTCTGAACATACGGTTGTCCTTTTATCTATATGTACGTATTTTCAGGACCATCAAGTGAGCAGACATACTTTTCCGCTGCCCAATCCTTGTTCTGCGAGCATAACCCCGAGAAAAAAAGAAAGATATTTCTAGTGAAGACATAATGAATAAATAACTAACTTACTGCTTACCAAAGGTGAAATTGTCTTTGCTTAGAATGGTGTGTGAAAGTGTTGTTTTTTTCTGCGTCATGACACACGCTGACTGACTGCACAAACCATGTTCAGTCATCACGGAGAGTTACCTCTTTCCCTCGGCACGTAA
>JAWQFJ010028256.1:87500-120000 GCA_034096865.1 Theodoxus fluviatilis | reverse complement strand
AAATAAATCGCCGATAAATCGCCGTTGTGAATACGGGCCCAGCAGCCCACATCAGTGCATAGAGGCCTGGTTGTTGATATTTCGATCTTTGTAGAAAACCGATCTATGGCCAAATTATAAACACACGTAGCACTGGAGCATTTACGTCATTCTGCAGGTTATAAACTGGTTTTAACGTGCATTTTAATGAGTGTTGTATGTTAATAGATATTAAAAAATTACTGCCCTTCCTTGACGGAGTTCTCACATTTTTGGCAAACGTTAATTCCCAATGATGCGCAATTCGAATGCGCATAACTTTGCACCAAATCATCCGCTTCAAAAACTGTTTTCATCGTCCTAAAGAGCATACTATTTTCTTTAAGAAATGCGACGCGACAACACTAAAACTCTGTCGAAAGCACGATGCAACGCGCTCCTCGGTGCAGGGTTACACATGTGTTCGAGTGCGGCTCCACGGTCCAGTGTGCCAGCCTCGTCAACGAGGACAAAATACATATAGCAGAACTGGAATTGCAAAGCAGGTGGATCTTAAGTACAGCCCGTCTTCTGTCTCCAGCACACGGATGCGGATTTCATAAAACCATATTTTGCTAGCAAAGGCAATCACTGAAACAGACTTCTGTCATGACGTTGACTAATTATTGTAATAATAATAATAATAATAATAATAATAATAATAATAATAATAATAATAATAATAATAATAATAATAATAATTTAAAAAATAGCATTTATAACGCGCATTTCTTGCAAGAACACAATGCGCGGGCATAACCACATTTACACGCAGTTACTCGTCAGTCATACTACGTAGCACACCACTCGTACGACTATCATACCAGGACTTGAAAAAAAAACCTAGGAGGTTACAGAAAAGCAAGACGAAACATATGGGTTTATAATTAACTGAGATTTGAAAATGGACATAGTTGGTGCATCACGTAGGCCAGCCGGCAGGGAATTCCAGACACTAGGGGCAATGAAACTGAAACTACGCTCTCCGAAAGACTTTGTACAACGCTTTGAAATTTTCAGAAGCTTTTTACTTGATGAGCGGAGAGAACGGGAACGGGAGAATGGGAGACTAGTTTCAATACATCTTAGTCTTTGATAATTTTGTTACGTCGTCACTACAGTCTGTTTCAACAACTGCCTTTGCTAACATATATCTTGGTTCTCTGAAACCCGCTTCGGCCTGCCTCTCACAGTCTGATCCAGTTGTTTGCTTCAAAGGCTGCCACCGCTGTCTTTGTGACTGCGCGCCATTGATACATGTATGTGTATTGCAATTCTTTTGGCGATTTGCTTCACAAAATGTGAACATGTAGTGGCTAGTTATCATCATTTCCCCTACAGCTATGTTTGCAACCACACCATAAATATTCAGTGCAAATTCTAGGTATGTCCATCGTCGAACAGCTCTGCCAACAAGAGTGCGGGACAAGTGGGGTCCTATCCGAAGTCAAACGATGATCGTGTATAAGCTGTTGCTAATCCACCATGACAATTTACGAGTAACTCCCACATCGGACCATGCTTGGAAAATATTTTTTAATAGGCACGTTTTCCGCTACGGAGACAAACTCTCGGGGGTGAGAGCTCGTCCCTCCCTGCGAACGCAGCGTCGCTAGGGACGCTATCAGCTGTTGAGGAGGCGTGTAGCCGCACTGTACGTCTGCCGTCCTATCTCGGGCAGCCATCTCCCTGGGTCTGGCAGCTCTGGGCGGACAGGGAACATCGGACATTGCACCAGGAGCCTTGTGGATGCTCCAGGAGAGACGCCTCGATTAGTGGCAACCCAAACAACGATGGCCCGGGAGATTTACCGTCCTAGATCCTCCTCAGATAAGTCCGCGAGACCCCATGGCCTCGTCTCTAGGTGCCAGAGCTCCACGAGAAGGAATGATGATGGATGAGCCCCACTCTTGTTGGCAGGGCTCATTGCTAAGGCCGCTGATGTTCATACAGAGTATTAGGGAATAAAGACATGGGTGCTTTGTTGTGTGTTTTAATGCTGACGAACAGTTATTAGTGTTACCATCTATGGCAGTGCAATTGCGCTTCGAAACAAAGCAATTGCAAACACATAGTCGTAACGTAAACAAAGTTATTGCATAAGTCTTATCCATCACTTTTTTGCATGCGCTTTCTGTGATACCTTCGGTCTTGCCGATACAATCATGATCTGGACTGCTACAGATAACCAGAATTTCATGCAATGTATGTCAAAACAATACGTACGATGCATTACTACATAACGTACCATGCATAGCACAGCAAATCTTTGCATAGCACATCGCAGCACAGCGAATCACCACGTAGCACAATACATCAGAGCACAACACAACAACACAACACAAGGAAATTCAAAACAAACACTGCTTGCATATATATAATTTGGATATCAAGGGCGTGATACATCCTTTACTGAATCTGCAGACTCACAAAACCATGTGATCGTACAGGGCATGTTTTTAGTCAGCAGACATTCTCTGTCCAACATCTTTAGCTTGTCACCAGAAACACGCACTGATATAAAGATCTAAGTGTAATTGAAAGCATAACAACTGAACATGATTACATATATAGATCCCATCAGCAATTTTCCCTTGAATCGGAAAATGTGTACGTAATTCAGTTTATAATCATAATCCTGTTCGGAAAGCTAGGAAGCAAATGGGATTCACTAACGTCGCTCAGGCAACGGAAGTGTGTACTGTCGTCAATTATTCACCCAAGCTGATTCCGACACTTCTGACCACTACGGAGGAGACTGTCGGTTCCTGATCTTCAGCCAATCAAGTAGCTCTATTCCAGCTGGTGCAGCTCATCAGCTGTCAGTCCGTCAGCCAGGATTATTGCTTTCCTCCTGTCACTAATTGCTATGCCTTCTCCTCCTCCTCGGACTCTACTGTGAAACAGCTACTGCTCTCAACATTTGTCTCTGAGTTCCTACCATGCTTCCGTGTAAAGTGAGAGGAATCTTTAGTTCCATGTTCAAACTACGTCCGTGAGACCTGGTCCCCCACGATTTTCCATTATGCCCGCCGCGACACACGAAGCCCCACGACCCACAGGACATTTCAACAACTAGCTTTCCATGACTTTATTGTCCGGATACAGAAGTTCATGTTTTCATTGTGCCAATTAAAACAGCCGCCAGCGCCTCAACCGGTCTTTTCCACAAATAGCGACTGCTCTCTGAGGGTTTCTTCATTTATTCTTTGGTTTCTTTCATTATTTCATGCGATGCCTGTGTTTGTGCTGTCTTAATTGGGTCGACGTGTATCGCGGTTTAAGCCATATCTTTTGTTGCCAGCAGTCTCTTCTGTGATGAGTTTCCAGCAAAACTGCTTTGTAGTCGTGCATCTGTGTAGCGGAGGGAAGCACTGTTTGTCTTAACGCCCGACTGGAAACCTGCCATCGCCGTCCGCTCATCGTAGTTCCAGAATGGCACCCTCCCAGAGCGGACGTAAACTGACGCTCATGCATCTTTCTTCGCTTCCTCCTTCCTCCTTCTGGAGGAAGTCAATTACTGTCCATCTTTGGTGCCAGGCATTGGGACCCATTCATTATTCTTCAAGGATAACGTCTTATTTCGCTGTTAATGAGCTCGTGTAATCTAGCCGAGCTATCCCTTGTCCACTGCCATTGATTTCGGAATGCCGCACAGTGACTAACAACCACACTGACCACTTCTCTCCGACAACCACTCCAGGCTCTTAAGTGGATATCTTGGTGTCATTCGTGCCAAAGATTGACGTCTGGCTATACAACAAACGATCCCATCTAAACTAAATGTAGTCCATCTCTCATCTTGTGCGAGCCATCTTGGAGTACCTCGCTCTGGGCAACGACCTGCGTCTGACTATTTCTCTTCAAGAACGGTTCCAGGCTGCTCGGTAGATCATCTAGGTGTAAACAGATCCTGGCGCATCCTTCAGCATCCTCTGACTGACGTTGCGGATCCGTGTTTGTCTTTGAGCGTAATTGGAGGGCTGCCATCGCTGTATGTCCATCGTCCTGGAGACGCGGTCCTAGCTACGGTTGCCTGCTGTCTGTCTGTCAGCTCTGTGTTTACAATCCGTCTTTCAGAGTCTCGCTGCCCAGAACAGCCCAGCCTCATGTTAGCGTGGGAATAGGATACAGACACGGACAAAGTTTACAGGCGCTGACTCTCACAATTACCTTCATGCGTTGTTTTGTAAGCAAAATGTACACTTCTAGAATGACTGACTGACTGACTGACTGACTGGCTGACTGACTGAATGAATGAATGAATGTATGAATGAATGTATGAATGAATGAATGAATGAATGAATGAATGAATGAATGAATGAATGAATGAATGAATGAATGAATGAATGAATGAATGCATGAATGAATGAATGAATGAACGCAGTACACTACATGTCTAGAATGAATGAATGAATAATAAAACATAATTACGGCTCATCCACATTTGTAATCAAAGTAAGACACACAGTCACTGGAGTTTGGTAGAGTAAGGGAAAGTCAATTATCAGTTGTCCTCGTTATTTGCCCTCTGCAAATCTGGAAGGGAGACATGGTGGGTCTACCTATTTCCTTTCTCCAACTCACGTGGGATAACACGTCTGGAGCAAGGACGCGAATAACCATGCGTCCCCTGCACACTTCCTCTGTACGTAAATCATCATTGCAGATAAACAGGAATCATACATAACAGGAGTCAACACACTGATATGCAAATATGCGACGTCTAGTAATCCCCTAGCTTTTTCCAGATGCAGTTTTACATGCGCAACTTAAAAAAACGGATTTCGCGCTTTCTGATAATTGTGTTTGTTTTCATACCTTGTTTTCAATGGTCATTGTAAAGTAAGCTATACAGTACCTTAGCATTTCACGTTGCTATTCGCAGATCGGATTTTCTTCTTTGAGTCTAAGAAACTTTGGATAGTTTCGTGTCTTTGATGTTAAAAAGAAAACCATGTGGTTGCAAGAAAGTGGATCGTTATTGTGTTGAAGCAACAACGACTAAAAAGGCATTCATTCATAGTTTTGGACCATGGGGAAAGTTGTGATAAATTTCATCTGATCAGAACTTGGTTGTCACCTGTGAATGTTTTTTCATTGTTTGAGATAGTGGACCATATTTCATGTTGTTTGACGTTAACCTAGTGGGAGAGGACAGACTCATATCGGGAACTAGGCTTCTTTCAGACATGATGAATTGCTACAAGCTCAGGAACATACCACACCAGATATGAACTGTTGTTTCGTGTCTGTCATTTGTTCCCCACCACACACGCCCTTCCTCCAACCCTGTTAGCCACCTCCACTCCACCTTACTCTCCTTCTCTCCTGTCTGTCCTCCTCCTCCTCCTTTTTCCTCTTCATTTAATGTTTACTGCTGCTTCTTCTGCTGCTGCTTATACTGCTGCTGCTCCAACTGATGCTGCTCTCTCTCTCTCTCTCTCTCTCTCTCTCTCTGTCTCTCTCTCTCTGTCTCTCTCTCTCTCTCTGTCTCTCTCTCTCTCTCTCTCTCTCTCTCTCTCTCTCTCTCTCTCTCTCTCTCTCTCGTACTACATGTACACTTGAATATATTGCCTCAAGGCCTGAATCAGTGAATGTAAACGAAGCACTACTGCCTAATTCACTACCCTGCACGGTTAAAATAAAGTTCGTTTGCTCTCTCTCTCTCTCTCTCTCTCTCTCTCTCTCTCTCTCTCTCTCTCTCTCTCTCTGCTCTGACCTGCCAGGTGGGAATCCTCACTTCTCTCTGTCCAGTCTATCCAAGGCCTTCCATCACTCCCTAGAGACCTCTCGCAGCTGTAGAAACATCAGTGGGTTGTCATGACAACCTCCCCAATTACCCTTTTGCTGACCATTCTGCTGACCAGTAGCTGAGGAGGAGTGAAGTGCAAGAGTAGGCAAGAGTAGGAAAGAGGGTGGGGGTGGGGGTGGGGGGTGGGGGGGTTGTGGGGGAACCCACCTTTTCGGTCAAAATTGTGTTTTGTCAATATGCGGAACTGAAAAGATTACAGAGTGAGAACATTACAGACAAACAAAGCAAATGCATGAATGCTGAGATTGTGAGCAACCAGAAAAACAAAAGCAGTAAAGGTAAACACGATACTGTGTGGTCAGCATGCGAAACTGTACCAACAACAGGTGCAGTCACGCGTCGGATTCTGTACGATCACAAGGAAAAACTGTGGTCCCAGTACCGATGATGGTGGTGATGGTAGCGGTAGCAGGATATATTCCTGCGGCAACAGTAACTGCTCTATTCATTTGTACTTTCATTAGTGGTGGTGGTGGTGGTGGTGGTGATGGTAGTGGTGGAAGTTGTTGTTGTTGTTGTTATGGTGGTGGTGGTAGTGGTGGTAGTAGCTGTAGTAGTAGTAGTAGTAGTAGTAGTAGTAGTAGTAGTAGTAGTAGTAGTAGTAGTAGTAGTAGTAGTAGTAGTTGTTGTTGTTGTTGTTGTAGGTGGTGGCGGTGGTGGTGGTGGTGGTGATAGTCGTGATAGTGGTGGTGGTCGTGGCCGTAATATCAGTAGTGTTAATAGTTGTAGAAGTAGTAGTATAAGTAGTAGCAGTGGTAGTAATACTAGTAGCAGTAGTAGTAATAGTAGTAGTCGTGCTAGTAGTAGTAGTAGAAGTAGTAGAAGCAGCAACAGTAAAAGTTGTGGTAGTAGCAGTAGTAGTAGTAGTAGTAGTAGTAGTAGCAGCAGCAGCAGCGGTAGTAATAGCTGTAGCAGCAGGAAAACAGTGACAGGAGACGGACAAGGAAAAATGTTTGTATAGTAGTAAAAGTAGTAGTAGTCGTCGTAGCAGCAGCAGCAGCAGCAGTAGAACTAGACATAGTAGCAGCAGCATCACTAGTAGCAGTAGTAGTAGTAGTAGTAATAGTAGTGGTGGTGGTAGTGTTGGTGTGGTAGTAGTAGCAGTAGTAGTAGTAGTAGTAGTAGTAGTAGTAGTAGTAGTTAGGTAGAGGAGTAGCAGCAGCAGCAATAGCTGTTGTCGTAGCTCTAGTGAGTATGACCATGCGCAGGCGCGCGCGCGCGAACACACACACACACACACACACACACACAGACACACACACACACACAGACACACACACACACACACACACACACACACACAGAGACACACACACACACACACACACACACACACACACACACACACACACACACACACACACAGATGCTAGAAGACACCTTACAGCTCAAACCATATCCGTCTGGAAAGTCCATCATCTTGCCTCTGGAGATTTTCGGTATGGCGGCAGGGCCGCAAAGGCAATAAGCAGAGATGAGGCTGTCTGGGGAGAGACACGGACAGGCTGTGGAGACGAAAGGACAACATTGCGCCTTGTCGCCTGTCATCTGCCAGCCTGCCATGCTTCTCTCTCTCTCTCTCTCTCTCTCTCTCTCTCCCCTGACACTTTCATTGGCCTACTCCACACGGCACTCTCTTCGCCTGTTAGCATCGAGTCTCGAGAACAATCCTCGGATGCGACATGGTAAAAGAGTTCTTCACTGAATCGTTTATTAAAGAGTGTATTGCAGTTGTAGGTAGTAGTCGCTCAGTGGATGCAAATGGAGTGGAAACAGAAAAGTAGCAAAGTCAAACTCCAGCATCGACGTCACGCTGCAGGCGTGTCTATCAGTCAGTCAATCCGTCAGTAAGTCTGTCCGTATGTATGTATGGCTGGATTTTTGCCTCTCTCTCTCTCTCTCTCTCTCTCTCTCTCTCTCTCTCTCTCTCGCTCGCTCGCTCGCTCTCTCGATGAATCCTTGTTGGACTTATCATACCAGTTTACGAGTAATATACTCATCCACCGATGGCCTTTCAATGAACACTCAGACAATTTTGTTCCTTTGACCTTTCTCAGACACATTTTTCATCCAGCTGTCGCCTCAACACTTGACACGGGGTCACAGACGTGTTTCTGCGTCAGTGCCAAACCCAGAACGCGTTCACCCCATCTTGGGGTCAGAGGTCAGGCTGATATCACGACTCTGGCACCTGCAGTGTTGCTCGTGTCACGGATGACGTTTTGTTCAAACTCAATTGTGAGAAAACAGGCCATCCGTTTCACCAAACCCTCACTCTCTACCTCCCTCACTCTCCCTCCTTCTATCACTCTAGGAGGCTGCACTGTTGGTTTCTCAGACTCTGTTCGTGATCTTGGCATTTTTCTAGACAGTGATCTCTCTATGAAACAACACGTTCTAAAAGTCTGCCAGGCCGCTTACTTAGAATTAAAAAGAATAGGTTCCATTCGCCCCTACCTCACAAAAGACGCCACCAAAACACTAGTTACATCATACTTTCTAGGCTGGACTATGGCAACTGGATTCTAATTAGCTGTCCCAAATCTACAACTCTTCCGCTTCAACGTGTTCAAAATTCTGCCGCCCGTCTTGTCTGCAAAGCCCCACGATCCCACTATTGTAATCCCCTGTTGAAGAAATTGCATTGGCTCCCGGTAGACCTGAGGATCCAATACAAGTGCTGCTGCCTCTGTTTCAGAATCATCACCGGCTCTGCTCCTCTATACCTCTCACAACCATTCGAACTATACACCCCCGCAAGAACACTCCGCTCATCCTCTGATACTAGAATTTTTTATATCAAACCCTACACTCGCGATCAGCACGGCGGAAGAGCTTTTTCTCACTCTGCTGCCGTCGCATGGAACTCTCTCCCCCGCTCAGTCCGACATTGCGAAGATCTCGATTCCTTTAAATCTAACCTCAAAACCCTCTTTTTCACACAACACTTTGAAAAACCTCTGCATCAGTAATTTTCACACTTGTGGTATTTTTTTGATCAGGTGTGTGCCTCCTGTCTAGTCTTGCTTGTCAGTATGTATTACTTTAATCTGCTTGCTTGTTTGTATGTTTTTGTGTTCTTTTTCTATGTTGCTATGGTTGTTTGCTTCTATGCTTGCATGAATCTGTTTGTTTCCGGCTTTTTCGTTGCTATAGTTGTTTGCTTGCTTGCTTGCATGGTTGATATCTGTTTGCTGCTTTGCCTTATTTGCTTGTGTGCTTATGTTCCTTTTCTATGTTTCTGTTGCTTTTTCAGTTTTTGCATGTATGTTTGCACGATTGATGTCTGTTCGCGGCTTTATCTTGCCTTTTTGTTGCTATAGTTGTTTGCAGTTTGCTGGTGTGGCTATGTTCTTTTTAAACTTTGTAAAGCGCTTTGTGCACGGAAAGCGCTATATAAATACTCATTATTATTATTATTATTATTATTATTATTATTATTATTATTATTATTATTATTATTATTATTATTATTATTATTAGGTGGTCTTAGTTATCGGGACAAGATATTTTTGTTATGGAGGAGAAATCTCATGTTCAATATTTTACTGATCTTCCTCATCTTGGTCTTACTGATGCCGCTCTTCTCTTCCACCGGTACTTGTTGCAACATGTCTTGCTCCTAGTCTTGGTCCTCCTCCTTCACCTCCCTCTCTTCCCTCTCCCCCCACCTCCCCCTCCTTCTCCCTCTCCACCCTACTCCACCCACCCCCTCCCTCTTCCTCCTCCTCCATCATCATATACAGTATGTTACCGTGCATGAAAAAACAAGGCTTATGTTGGCAAAACAGCTCCTGAGCAAACGCTGAGTACGGTCATCAACGTCATATGCTATGTAATGGCTTTCCTGAAGTTTGCATTATTGTAATTATTTTGATACACATATTTATGTTGTTTTCTCTGGAAGATGCATGAATGAATAATAATAACAATGTGATCAAAACATTCATTTTGTCATTTTCTCGACCTAAGATTGGTTTTTTCATGTGGTTATATTATCAGCTTTATAACGAAGTACACATTTTTGAAGATTTAAAGACCCTAGGAACATTCTTGATCGATGTTGGTCAAAAAACGTGGGCGTATGTATCGATCCAATAATTTACCGAACATATGTGTTGAAGACCTGACAACATTTCATCACATATCACAAGAAAAGCATCACGCATTTGGTTTTTTCCTTCATTTAACAGTACCAGCTGTCACAAGAATGAAAACAAAATCCATATGGAGGACTTGAGTACAAAAAGAAAAGGGTACATCTTGTGGGCACCGTTGGTACGCAGCACACGTGAAGAACACCAGGCCACACTTCTAAGCAAATAAGGCACTGCGTGTGGTGTTGTAATGGAGGTCGTCGGGGCCACATTGTGCGTGGAGGTTCTTTTCACCCCACAAGCTTTACTATCCATGAAGTGGGGCTTCCTTTGTACTGGGCAATAAAGGTCCAGAAAGGCATCACGCCGTGCTCTCCTTTCCGTGTAAACGCATCTGATAAATGCTGGGTGATTGAATTGGCCGATGAGACTCGACCCCCACGCCTACTACTACACACATAATAGTACCTCAGGGTCGAGCTCAACCACATGAAGGCAGATGAAGACGTTAATTGGCTCTGTATCGGTTTACACGAACCCACACAAAAATTTGGAAAAGTTTCCGGGCAAAGTTTGCTTTATGAAAAATGTACCGTGTCAACAATATTACCCTGAGATTCACACAGAACGGAACTGGCACAGGTGTTGGCGATGGTTGGAGAATTCTTCACGTGCCGATGCGATGTTTGTGCTGCCTAAGTCGGAGAGCACATGGGAACGCAGACGATCCCTGAAACACGCAGATTGTGCAATTACAGCAGTTTCGCGCACCCAAGCCGCGATGGCAGCGCTCAGTGGAATGTGCAATGTTCCCCGTCTCCATCTTCGGCCTGCATTCAACTCCAGTCAGTCAGGCTGCAAAACGTCGATATCTTTAATGTGTACTAATGTTCATCTTGCAAGGTGCAACTGCTAGTAAAATATTAATTAGCTCATTTGCTACACAAAATATCGTCCATACAAAGATGAAGCAAAATTTCCTGCAGATGGTTTTCTCTCGTTCAGTTTCAATGCATCGTGTGGTGGATGACAATGTTTTGCATGGAATGCAGGAATCCTGTAAACAAGGTTTTAACTGTGTTGCCGTTATTGTATGTATTCACATTTATAGAAACTGTAATACTTACATCAACAAGATAGATGGCAATTCGGCAGGCGATAAAAACGAACTCTTTGCTGTAGATACTATAATTAAAAACTACCTACGTTACAGAAAATTTGGGAAAAGAGTACAACTAAAATACGTTGGGATAGAGAGACTTATACCATCTACACTACTGAACAATCTATGTGAAATCTAGATTCAACCATACTTTCGTCAGAACAAACGTGCGCTTTAGAAGAAATATTCATAAACATTTTCCTTACATTCCGTCTAAATCTTCCCTGTTTGTTTGTTTTTCAAATATTCTCTGTACGTTCACACAATGGAACACATGTACATATTCACTCTATCTGTATATGTCTCCACAGCTCTATGGCAAAATAATTGATTTGTTATGGAAACTACATGTGCAATCATCTTATGGAAAATTCAGCTCTGACTTTATCATTACTTTCTTCATTAATCATCAGGCCATTTACAGACGTGATTGCAGGGAAAGCGAATCTATACAAAATCAGAGACAAAAGTTTCATTATGAAAGGCATTCAGTTATGTAGCAATTGCCCTGAAATGCTATAGACAAGAAATTCTAAGGGAGGAAGGAAGCAACACAAAGAGACAGAACAGAACCGAACATAACAGAACAGAACAGTTTATTTGTGTAGGGCATTTGCCCGTTGCCAAAGGTTAGAACAATGGTATTTCATATAAGCAATTTCATTCCTGAGACCTCAAACAACAAACTGGTTCATGGAGCAATCTCTTTTCTCCTGAGATTTAGTGCTTTGAATATGAACCAAACTAAAACACAACACTTCCCTTTTGTGTAAATCACAACATGGAGAATTTCACAGTGCACATTTCCCTTCAGCACTTCGAAACATTTGATCTGAAACAGTCCAACCTCGGGCAATCGAACAGTAGGTGTTCTTCGTTTTCAGTGAGCCTCCACACACAGTCGCAGAAACCCCCACAGAGAGAGGAGAATTCGGATGGAGCGGTGCCAGAAGAAATTTAGAGTCCAAGGCGTCACCAGCCATCGCCCCAATGATTGTACGGGTCTCCCGGGACTGGCTTGCACGAGCCACGGAGTCCCATGGTAGCGGCCCTAGATAGCAGTGAAAGGTCATTTCCGTTCCACAACTTGCTGCGCTGCGAACGTTCTAGTCTATAAACATGACTGACGATGAATTCTATTGGACAATTGCCAGGACTTCATCCCTGTCCACTAGAAGACATGGCAGCTGCTTTATTTAATTGCATGGATTTGCAGCGGTTCATCTGAGAATGTTCCGAATGAGTGAAAACACAAACGTGACATTTCAAAATGTTGAGTCTTTTTCTGTTTATTGTCATGTCTTGATGATTGTTTGTTTGTTTTCTGGTTTGGTTGTTTGTGTGTGTGTGTGTGTGTGTGTGTGTGTGTGTGTGTGTCTGCTCTCTCTCTCTCTCTCTCTCTCTCTCTCTCTCTCTCTCCCCTACACACAACACACACACAAACATACACATCTCCACACGTACATTAATCCGTTCGCAAACTCACGCAGGCGCATTTTCACATAATATAATTGTTACACAAAACATTGAATATGAATATTTCAGGTGAACAATATAGATATAGCTGGAAGACACACAAAGCTACACCAACAACACATACTTAGGACCACGAGAAAGGGACACGATCCAACGTGCATGCCCTTTCCCCGTTCACCCTGCACCCAAGGGTCTCAATGGCAGTAGACCACTGCATACTGCAGCAGGTGTCACAGGGACAAGGGAAGGGAAAGCACCTCTGGGAATCATCAGATAACACGTGACCCCAGGGGGTCCTGACCACTCATGACACCGTGACCTAATGCTGACCACGTGACGCAATACGTACCGAGAGACTAATTTCCGTCGAACCCTGCACCGTTTCATCATAAACTAGTCCGAAGTCCGGGCTGACATCTTGTCCAAGTCCTGCTTGGGGCGTTGTGTGGAAGGGAATCAAGGGGATGGAATAAAGATAATTGGAAGCTCCCCATGGGGATTCCACTAGGACTCCTGCACGTGCTAGTCCTGTAGCGAGGCGCACAGCAGCGTCAGGTGAGTGAAAGTGTTGTTTGACACAGGGACGTTTTGAAGATGTTTGCGAGTGTGTCAAGAATGCTTTTGTGGGGCTACCACATCAGTTCGTGTTAAAGTGCAAGTTGTTTACCACGTATACATTTTTGAAATGGCTTCCACTGAAATTTCAATCATGGAGTATTGCATGTCGACATGCAATGCCAAAATAATTTCGCACCTTCATTACAATGAATTGTTATCTTTTCATCCTTCCCAAGACTAACCCTCCACGATGAAATCTGCTACACAAATATGTTGTACAAATAGCCATCAAAATATATCTGCTTCCCGTTAAGCGTTGAGAAAAACCATTGTTGGTGTTGTTTCTATATGTACAGTATGATTCACTTGGACAAAGGCTGTTGTTATTTGTTGACTCCAGCCAAAAACCAAGGCTACAGCAAAATGTTGTTATGTTGTTCTGTTATGTGGGGATTATCTTCAGCCGTGGTAAGCTCCTAACATAACAACTGGCATTCTCTGGAGACAGAGATCAAATCCCCTGAAGACGGAGTGTGGCTGCCTATATGGCGGGGTGTTCCAAAACAGTCACACACGCAATCATCTCACCCACTTGGGTGATCCTGGGAGTGTTTAGCCCAGGTACGCAACAACAACAACAGCAACAACAACAACAACATTAATCCGTGAGGCACGGCGGAGAAGAAGCGCACCAGCAGTCAATTGAACTCATCTCGAATTCAGTGTTGAATGTAGAGTACACCACAATGAATGACATTGTGTATTGTGCGTACGAACTCAGCAGCAATTTCTAAACTTCTTTATTATGACGTAAACTAAACACCATGGATTTCTGGGAAGATCCCACAGATATCACAACTTTCATTCTTGTTGGCACGTAAAGACGTTTAAACAACAGGTGCATCAATCGATGTTCACCTATGCATTCATGCACAATCATGCACACATTCATACCAGACAGGGTCGCAGCAATTTTCCTCGATCAACATAACTTTTCTCCCATCTCTCCCGCCCCTGGGATTGAACCACGGCACAGCGCCTCGCTGCAAAGCCCAACGCCTTAGCATGCTGGACCATCTACACCTCCCAAAAAAGAGGCTATCAATAGCCCAGCAGAGGCTTTGGGTTGGCTTTGAACTCATGAGGGCACAAGGGGAGAGCACTGGGATGTGGTCTGCCAGGATCTTTTTATTATGACGTAAACTAAACACCATGGATTTCTGGGAAGATCCCACAGACATCACAACTTTCATTCTTGTTGGCACGTAAAGACGTTTAACCAACAGGTGCATCAATCGATGTTCACCTATGCATTCATGCACAATCATGCACACATTCATACCAGACAAAGTGACAAGACAGGGTCGCAGCAATTTTCCTCGATCAACATAACTTTTCTCCCATCTCTCCCGCCCCTGGGATTGAACCACGGCACAGCGCCTCGCTGCAAAGCCCAACGCCTTAGCATGCTGGACCATCTACACCTCCCAAAAAAGAGGCTATCAATAGCCCAGCAGAGGCTTCGGGTTGGCTTTGAACTCATGAGGGCACAAGGGGAGAGCACTGGGATGTGGGCTGCCAGGATCTTTTTATTATGACGTAAACTAAGCACCATGGATTTCTGGGAAGATCCCACAGACATCACAACTTTCATTCTTGTTGGCACGTAAAGACGTTTAACCAACAGGTGCATCAATCGATGTTCACCTATGCATTCATGCACAATCATGCACACATTCATACCAGACAAAGTGACAAGACAGGGTCGCAGCAATTTTCCTCGATCAACATAACTTTTCTCCCATCTCTCCCGCCCCTGGGATTGAACCACGGCACAGCGCCTCGCTGCAAAGCCCAACGCCTTAGCATGCTGGACCATCTACACCTCCCAAAAAAGAGGCTATCAATAGCCCAGCAGAGGCTTCGGGTTGGCTTTGAACTCATGAGGGCACAAGGGGAGAGCACTGGGATGTGGGCTGCCAGGATCTTTTTATTATGACGTAAACTAAGCACCATGGATTTCTGGGAAGATCCCACAGACATCACAACTTTCATTCTTGTTGGCACGTAAAGACGTTTAACCAACAGGTGCATCAATCGATGTTCACCTATGCATTCATGCACAATCATGCACACATTCATACCAGACAAAGTGACAAGACAGGGTCGCAGCAATTTTCCTCGATCAACATAACTTTTCTCCCATCTCTCCCGCCCCTGGGATTGAACCACGGCACAGCGCCTCGCTGCAAAGCCCAACGCCTTAGCATGCTGGACCATCTACACCTCCCAAAAAAGAGGCTATCAATAGCCCAGCAGAGGCTTCGGGTTGGCTTTGAACTCATGAGGGCACAAGGGGAGAGCACTGGGATGTGGGCTGCCAGGATCTTTTTATTATGACGTAAACTAAGCACCATGGATTTCTGGGAAGATCCCACAGACATCACAACTTTCATTCTTGTTGGCACGTAAAGACGTTTAACCAACAGGTGCATCAATCGATGTTCACCTATGCATTCATGCACAATCATGCACACATTCATACCAGACAAAGTGACAAGACAGGGTCGCAGCAATTTTCCTCGATCAACATAACTTTTCTCCCATCTCTCCCGCCCCTGGGATTGAACCACGGCACAGCGCCTCGCTGCAAAGCCCAACGCCTTAGCATGCTGGACCATCTACACCTCCCAAAAAAGAGGCTATCAATAGCCCAGCAGAGGCTTCGGGTTGGCTTTGAACTCATGAGGGCACAAGGGGAGAGCACTGGGATGTGGGCTGCCAGGATCTTTTTATTATGACGTAAACTTTATTAGTCAGTCTTCGTGAATTTCTCCCAAGGCACACTTGTGTATGTTGCCGAAGTTTTGGCTTTGAACCACTTCTCTCAGCCGCTATTCTGCAAGTAGCTGTAAAACGTCGCTAGGAAATTGCGATTTGCTTTCAAACTTCCCATACTGAATTTTATCAAAATGGCGCAGACTTCCGACATTTATTACAATGAACAGAAAACCAGCTTCCTCCGTGCATCAGAGAACGCGGAAATGTGTTCGAGCCAAACGGTGGACCATCGGAATGGAGAAACGTTTCCTAGTGCGGGTTTATTGCACATCGCAAACCAATAACTGTAGAATGAAGCTTTATCATCAAAAGGATACAAGCACAAAGCAGCCGCTTTCTCGTCACACTGCAGAACCGACCTGCAACAAAGAAGTCTGTTCTTCCACTCAGTCCGTTCACGACACAGAAACAGCTTGATGAAGTCCCTCAAAACGTTTCACGAAAAGACCGCCAATATTTTCACTGCAAAAGCATTCCATTGATGAGCGCTGGCGCACTGTCTGTCGAGCGGTTAACTGCCAATCATGACTGAAAGGAGAACACTTTGAAGTCCACAAACTGTGGGCAGTGGAAAGGGATCGGGGCCTTGGCGGTCTTTAGTACTACGGAGCACTGTTGACTCGCTCACGAAGCGAGCTCCGGTTGTTTTGTGCTCAGACGTTCCATGAACCACTGTGAGATGTCTTTGATCTTAGCCGCTCCCTCCATTCCCCCACCCCCCATCTCATCTCACCCCCCACCCCCACCCCTACACCTCTACCCTCCGCCCCCATCTCTCCACTTTCCTATGCGATGAAGAGCTCACCTGATGATGATTGTCCTGCTTCCTAGTTCCAAGACCTTCAAGGCCCTCCCTGTGTTGATAACAGAGAGAGAGAGAGAGAGAGAGAGAGAGAGAGAGAAAGAACAAACAAACGAACTTTATTTTACAAGGGTAGTGAATTAGGCAGTAGTGCCTTTTTTACATTCAGCCCTTGAGGCAAAATATTCAAATGGCATGATATATATATAAAAAGAAAAAAACAAGCGAGCAAACAAACAAGCCTTACTTAACGTCAAATTTTCGGCTGAAAGCCTTCCTCAGGACTGAAGGGTTTGACAAATCATCACCTATCCAATCCGAAGTGTCTACGTCACGCATGACGACATACGTGTGCGTGTCTTGTCAAGCTGTTCTACTGCGACTGGTGAATCGAGTTTGCCACAAATATCTGACCGATATATATATATATATATATATATATATATATATATATATATATATATATATAGAGAGAGAGAGAGAGAGAGAGAGAGAGAGAGAGGGGGGGGTAGTTGGGGAATAGGGGAGGAAGGGAAGAGCGAATGAGAGTAAGAGTGTGGGTGGGTTGGAGAGAGAGAGTGGGGGAGAGGGAGGGAGGAGGGAGGGAGGAAGGAGAGAGGGAGAGTGAGAGAGAGAGAGAGAGAGAGAGAGAGAGAGAGAGAGAGAGAGAGAGAGAGAGAGAGAGAGAGAGAGAGAGAGAGAGAGAGAGACTCAGTATGAGAGAGAGAGGAGAGAGAGAGAGTTAGTATATGAGAGAGAGAGAGAGAGAAAGAGAGAGAGAGAGAGAGAGAGAGAGTGACTCAGTATGAAAGAGAGAGGAGAGAGAGAGTTAGTATATGAGAGAGAGAGAGAGAGAGAGAGAGAGAGAGAGAGAGAGGGGGAGGGTGGGGGGTGGGGAGTGACAATGACACGAATGACTGTATACAGTTTGTCTGGCCTATCAACCTTTGTAGGATATGTGAAGCCATTGTTCGTGAAAATAAATGAAGCCGTTCGCAGCAAATGCAAGTTAAGTCTCCATTTCCTCATTCGCCTTTGAGGAATCGCGTAGGGAGACAGAGTGTGTATTGCCTTACACCCAACCCAGAGAGAGAGAGAGAGAGAGAGAGAGAGAGAGAGAGAGAGAGAGATGAGAAAGAGAGAGAGAGAGAGAGAGAGAGAGAGTAGCACCTTAACATGCAAAGCAGTGATACATGCGATATAAAACATTTACGAACATTGCACATAAAACATCTGAGAACACAAGCATGCATGTAGGCATGTACACACACGCACACACATAATTATATACAAGCACGCATGCGATCACACGCTCAGGCTTGCACGAAAGCAGAACATACATGTAAATATGACGTACGGGGGAAACCAAACATATTCAATTGCAGATTTGAAAAGTACGTAATCACACAAAAATCACAGACATTTACACACGTATAAACGTTGATGCATACACAGGCACCAACACAGGAACTGATGCATTCTAGTTCACTAGAGACTCATTCTAGTCCACTGGAGACTCATTCTAGTCCACTAGAGACTCATTCTAGTAAACTAGAGACTCATTCTAGTCCACTAGAGACTCATTTTAGTCCACTAGAGACTTCGCCTACCGGCGAAAGTGTCTCTAGCCCAGGTGACATCACGTAATGGAAGGTTTTCGTCCGAAATATGCAAATGGAGGTCTCACGAGAGGTTTGTGGGATAGCCGACCTGCTCCCTGACATACGCCGTGAAAGTAGTTCTGAGACTATTTCGCACGAAACTCTTAACTTACTCTTGTTGAGGCAATACACAAGCATTTATTCGATAACATAAAATGTTTGTGTTGAAATGGAAACAAGTTTTGACATGTGAACGATTTCTGTAAAAAGTGGAGAAAAAAAGGTATCAAAACGAACTATTTTTGGCGCAATGCTGTAATGCGAAGGGTCAAGTCTATTACGAATTCACTGCGAACTGTGCCAGAGTCACTACTGACTCGGGTTCACAGAATGGAACTGATGAATGTACGACAATACTGAAAAGAAATCATCCTCAAAATAAAGCACTTTGAAGTACACCAAACACATGGAAAATGTCGGTCACACTTTCAGAAAAACTGCATATGAGCCAATCCATTCCATTTCTACCCCCGAGAAACAAGGAATGTGTACACTATAAAAGGAACTTGTATCCATCTTTGCAAGTGCACTTCACACATATCTCAGACAAGGCAAGTAGTGTTGAAGGAGTATTGTACCGCAAGTGCTTGCACGAATAGGACAGGATGTATCAGCGAAAAGGGGAGGTAAATACCCCGCTACAGAGGACCGGGCGGCGCTTTGAAGATTCTCCGATCTACCCGTATCTTCCTATGTGGGATACCCGTGATAAAGTGTTGTTCAAGCGGGTGTTAGTTTCAAACCTGCCTATTCAGATACCTTGATTTATGTGGACAAACCTACCCTGTGTACTCCGGCCCGACATCCCTGCTATCAGCTAATGCTCCAGCAAAATCGGTCCTGTATTTGTACTTGGTACTAGTTAATAGCAATTCTCGTGGATACGTGGCTTGCGGTAAAGCTCACCTCATTAGAGACAGGGAATATATAGGCTTTTTTCGTGCCTGTAGGGATAATCACCTGATAGATCAGACACTTGTACCGTCTTGTGGATTAGATAGAAGGTTGTTTGTACATGGAAGACCTGAAAGGCACTTGCAGCTTTGGTGTCGGCTTCCCGTCCTGCCGCTCTCTCTCTCTCTCTCTCTCTCTCTCTCTCTCTCTCTCTCTCTCTCTCTCTCCCTCTCTCCCTCTCTCTCTCCCTCTCTCTCTCTCTCTCCCTCTCTCTCTCTCTGTCTCTCTCTCTGTGTTTCTTTGCCTCTGTCTTTCTCTCTCTCTCTCTCTCTCTCTCTCTCTCTGTGCGTCTCTGTCTCTCTGCCTTCATTAACCACATCAAGGAAACACGAAACTGCCTCATACTAAAAGCATGTACAAGTATATCACTATAGTCAGCAAGACGTGGGCTACGCTGTACATACGGGTCAGATACGACTCTGTCATCGTGCGGCGCGGACCGAGCTCTGGCCACCACGCGATCCGTCATTGTCGCCCATGAAACGCATGTCCATGTCTCCTGTCTTCTGACGTCATGTTCTACATCGCACACTCTGAGAGAGCCTTGCAACAAGTCACATCCTGCTTCGCAGAGGCTGCCCAGCTCTTCGGACTGGAAGTCAGCCTAAAGAAGACGGAGGTCCTCCACCAATCTGCCCCCCGAGAAGCGTCTCACCCTCTTCACATCTACATTGGGGAGACCGAACTACGCTCTGTCAGCCAGTTCACATACCTGGGCTGCACCATCACGGCACATGCCAAGATAGACAAAGAAGTGGACAGCAGAATAGCAACGGCCAGCAGAGCATTTGGCAGGTTGTATAAGAGAGTGTGGAGCAACAAACACCTCAGAAGGAACACAAAAATCAGTGTATACAGAGCGGTTGTCTTACCACACTCCTGTATGGCTCAGAATCCTGGGTCCTGTACCACCGACACCTGAGGCTCTTGGAACGCTTCCACCAACGCTGTATTCGTACGATCCTGGAGATACACTGGAGCGACTACATCACAAATGTGGAAGTTTTGAACGGTCTGAACTCACCAGCATAGAGACCATGCTCTTGAGATCTCATCTGCGCTGGGCAGGCCATGTTTCCAGAATGGAAAGCCACCGTCTGCCCAAGGTAGCACTATTTGGTGAGCTTTCCACTGGTCGAAGAGATACAAAGACTCTCTCAAGAAAACCCTCATCTCTTGCAACATCGATCCCCGACAGGTGATCTCCGTCTCTGCTGACAGAGATGCCTGGCGCCACACCTTCAATAAAGCCACGGCAGTGCTGGAGAGCTCCCGCAAGAACACACTAAAGGAGAAGCGCCAGAGGAGAAAAAACCGGAGGGCGTCATGCTATACTTTGGCCGGATCTTCACCTGCAGCCGCAGTGGTCGGGCTTGCAGGTCCCGCATCGGCCTCTACAGCCACCAACGTGTCTGCAGTAGATGTGAACCGCAGCATCGACTCATCTTCGTTTGCAAAGCAACGCAATAGATAGATAGTCAGCAAGAAGTGGGCAACGCTGTACATACGGGTCAGGTACGACTCTGTCATCGTGCGGCGCGGACCGAGCTCTGGCCACCACGCGATCCGTCATTGTCGCCCATGAAACGCATGTCCGTGTCTCCTGTCTTCTGACGTCATGTTCTACATCATAGGAAACATGGTCCTGTCTGTACACAACGCTCGGTCCCTTTGAAAAGCCTGGGAATTAATGGACACTCACAAATGGAGTGGTTGTGCTGATGAAGACACGTACCCGCGGACTGTATAAGATGTTTCAAGATCTTCAGAAAAAAAGCCTTTCACTGTTGTGTTGGAAAATGAAACAATGTGCTTCAGTGATGTGCGACATTTTTGAGCGCGCTCATCCGTGAGAGTTGTGTATGCGTGTGGATGTACGTTTGTGAGTGCTGTCTTTACCGGAATCTAAATGAAACACTCACTCACTCACTCACTCACTCACTCACTCACTCACTAGAGAGAGAGAGAGAGAGAGAGAGAGAGAGAGAGAGAGAGAGAGAGAGAGAGAGATTAAATATATTTACAGAATCATCATAAGTTGAAGGTGTACTGAAAAACGTTAATCTGAATTGGACAAAGGACTTGTTTTGTCTTTTGAACACAACACATGTGACTGTGAGCATTGAAATGCATGAAACTCTTGTCGGTCGTTACTGAAGTTGTAGCGACCATGTTTTATCTTCGCCGCTGTCAGCTTTGCTCCGGTGACCAAGGGTAAAATATGTTATCTATCGCGCCAGAGGCATTGTGATTTCGAAGTACGTAGATCTCTCGGATGAGTTTGCAAGTCTCCTCTCGCGATAGTAAAGCCGACATGACACACTGAAATTAGTAATGGGGTCTGCGCCTGTGACGTTTCTAACATGAGACTTCTTCAGCAGCAGATACTTAAAAGCAGCGATAAATACGTACACATTTCTTCAAGACTTGACCGTAACGTTTATTATGTTGGAAAACCTTGCCACTGAGCAATTTTGGTTTCAGTGCAAACACTCTGGAACAAAAGCACTGCTTTATTTGTCATTGTTTGTGAATTCAACCATTGCGGACGGCTACACGAAAGTTGTGCTGCCTGTCTGGAACAGTTGTTTCCAGATGACTTGTAATTAGACATGCACTAATATAGATTTGAAGGAAGACATTTCTGTGCAGTTTTTAATGAGGAAGCCGGCGAAGGGCTGTTGTTCAGTTCCCTTCGCTGACAGATGAGCGGGGTACAGCCGGGTTCGAGGGGTCAAGGGTCAAACAAAAACGCACGAAGCGACCTCTTCATTAGACAGTCATGTCACGTGATTGAGATCCCCGGTCAGCGTCACTCACCGTGCCTCCCCCTGACGTCTGCATTCCTCTGCCACCCACTCACCTATCCCTCCCCCCTTTGGTTCCTCCCCCCTTTGATTCCTCCCCCCTTTGGTTCCTCCCCCCTTTCCCGGCAGAACCTTCCATCCCCACCCCCTTTACCTCTTTCAATGTCATGTATGTCAACACAGAAACTCAACACTACCCTGTACCCACTCAACACGAACCTCTTCCACTTCTTTCTACTCCCCATGTCCCTCCCACTCTCTCTCTCTCTCTCTCTCTCTCTCTCTCTCTCTCTCTCTCTCTCTTACCACATTTGAATATTTTGCCTCAAGGGCTGAATGTAAGAAAGGCACTACTGCCTAATTCGCTACCCTTGTAAAATAAAGTTGGTTCGTTCGTGCTTTCGTTCTCTCTCTCTCTCTCTCTCTCTCTCTCTCTCTCTCTCTCTCTCTCTCTCTCTTACATTTAGTGTATTTTGATGTGACAAATCCTTCGCCTCCTCCTCCCCCTCCTCTCATTCCCCCCCCCCCCCTCCCCTCTCTCCCGATCTGAAGCTGCTCCTCGACCTTTTGCCAACGTATTTTGCTATCTGGGACTCTCTTACCCTGAGTTCTTTACTCTGGTTTTCTCTCTTGCTTCATCATAAACGTTTCCCACATATCTTCGAAATAGACTATCTAGTAGTTTTGGTGGCTTGTCTCGCAAGTTTAGTTTTAAAAACGTCATTTGTGTTCCAACCAACATTGGAATTCTCATCCTTATGACCTTAAAAGGAAAAAAAATAATTTTCTTGCCTATTTTGTGACATATATGTATTTTACTTCGGGTCATATCCCTAACATCTCTTTAAAAAATCAAAATCTGATCGAATGTTCTCGCTAATAAGTTAATTTTGATAAGTGATTGTACAATGTACAGAGATGTCCGGTGTTTTAATCAATGAAGTTGCAAACGTCTTTGTCGTGTATTTAGTCACCCCCATCCTACCTTCCTCTCAATATGTCACTAGCGTCAATGTGATTCTTGGATTTTAAAAGACGTCATTATTTCGTTTTGCATTAAGGGATGCTAACTTTAATCATGCGAATACAATAGGATATCTAGTATATAGTTTCTTGTAACTTTTCTACTGGATAGATCGTCGGTCTCGTGAAAACTGCAGTCGAGTGTACGGAAAGACTTCAGTAGCTTAAATTTTTTCTCGATTGTTCCCAACCCCTCCATCTGGACAACCCCATTGACCTCTCATTCGTTCTGCCGTGAACTACACCCCTGGAGTGGACACACGGACACAGATGGCAGGGCAAGGGCTAAGAGGTCAAATCCATTCTTCATAATCCCAGATACGACCTTTTTCTTTTCGTGCACTTTTTGCTTGGAAGAGCTTTGGTGTCTCAGAAGTCGTTAACGATGCAACTCTTTGTCATCTGTAGGAGCAGTGACTGCTGTGGCAGTGCCAGACACTTGAGCAATTCTTGCATCTGCTGTCCTTCCTGCAGGCGAAGCTTGATGGCAAGAAGACTAAGTCCATCTGTGGATGGATGATGGATGGATGGAGGGATGGATGGATGGATGGGGATGGATGGATGGATAAATGGATGGATGGATGATGGATGGATGATGGATGGATGGATGGATGATGGATGGATGATGGATGGATGGATGGATGAATGGATGGCTGGATGGATGGATGGCTGGATGGATGGCAGGATGATGGCTGGATGGCTGGATGGATGGATAGTGTTTACGGCCTATCAGTCATTTGAGGCTATGTAAGGCCATTTAGCACGAAAATCATTAGAATAGGGTGGAGTAAGCAAATCAAGTCTCGGTGTCCCTAGTTATTTCCCTCTTACGAATCACGTAGGAAGACGCGGTGGGTCAATTCTTACCTCGAACCCACAGGGGGAGCCATCTGTGGAAGTGTGCGTGGCCTCTCTGTAGCCTGCCTGCATGTCCCTGCACTCCTCCACCCTCTCTTCGCCATCGAGAACTGTCTCACAGTGCACAGAGAGTAGATCATAATTTGGCATTTTTGGCTTTACTGGGTTTTGTTTTTGTTGAGACTGCCGTTACAAAGCGCACTTTAAGAAAAAATACAAACATAGAAGAAAAAAAGCCACATTGCATGATTAGTTGCTATTTGTGAACGTGCATGATAAGAAGGCAAAATTGTCAAAGCTGACAAAATCGGATTTGTCACCCATAAAACTATCAAGAGCAAATGCATTTTCAAAAGAAAACAGCTCGATTACGGTTAAAATAATTATCTATTATTTGTGTGTGAAGGTAATGAAGAAAAGTATTAGTTAGCACTCTAACGACTTTGATAGATATTTGCTTGAAAAGAGCAAATTCGTGCAAGTGTTGTCTGCTATGGTAAACCCGTTAACATATTTTTGTAAACAGAACGCGCATATACCCCACCCCACCTCACCCCCACTCCCACCCCCGCCCCTGAAAACCAAGAAGTGTTGTAATGTGTTCTAAGAGAGCGCATGGAATTCAACAACCATTCACTTGCTTCGTCTCCCTCACATTAACACACATGCGTATGAATGTGTTTGCATCGCTACGGTTGTCATCTTTCATGCCTGTCTCGTCTTTGCAGTCAGTAAGGGAGCAGTTTGTCAACACGTTTCTGTTGACGGTTAAACAAACTCCACATTCTCTGCAATCCACAGGCCTGCCCACCCATCCTCTTGCCGTAACCCTGCTCAGACCGTGGTCTGCCTGCCCGTCTGCCCGACCCCTGCTGATGGCGACGTGCTCCATTAGCGGAGACACGGACTGACCCTGGGGTGGCCTGTAGTGCGCTGTGGAGGGGGTCATTATGGACATGACCAGGGGTCATTAGAGAGAGAGCATCCAGTTTGCTGTGTAGAGAAAACGTTGGCCTCAACAGTGCCCCTTGACCCCTGTGTTACCCCAGTCTCAAACAACACCCCTCCTCTCCCCCCTCCCCACCCCCACCCCCTCCTTCTCCCCACCCGCCTTCCATTCCCAGTCTCTCTTGATCTTGCTTTGCAAAGCCTTCTTCCTATCTTTCATCACCTTTTCTCTGTCTGGGTCCCTCCTTGTATATCTGTGAACCAGTTTTTACCCACCCCACCCTCCAATTTTCCACCACGTTACCCTGCGTCTATCTCTGCCATGCCTCCTCCTTTTTGTAGTCCTCATCACTACCTGACTGCCCCCTCTCATTCTCTCCCCACCCCCACCCCCTTCCCCAAGTTCCTTACCCCGAGGCCAAGTGATTACAGCTTCATTCAGCTAGATATGTCTTGGGCGTTGACAACCCAGGAAAGCTAATTTCCAGCAAAGCTAATTGGCTCTCTCTCTCTCTCTTCTCTCTCTCTCTCTCTCTCTCTCTCTCTCTCTCTCTCTCTCTCTCTCTCTCTCTCTCTCTCATGTCACGTGTAAGTCGGTAAATTAGTCCAACACGGAGGTGTTCCTTACGCTAATGCATATTTCACTCTTATTTAACAAAAAACAAAAACAAAAACTTTTTTCTTCCATACACATAACCAGACAGACGGACAACGACAGACAGAGACAGACAGAGAGACAGAGAGACAGAGAGACAGACAGACAAACAGACAAGCAGGAAGGCAGGCAGGCAGGCAGACATACATACAGGCAAACATACAGACATACAGACAGATAGACCCAAATTCTCTCTCTCTCTTTCTCTCTCTCTCTCTCTCTCTCTCCTTTGCCTCTGTGTGTGTGTGTGTGAAAGAGAGAGAGAGAGAAAGAGAGAGAGAGACACAGAGAGAGAGAGAGAGAGAGAGAGAGAGAGCAGGGCTGCTGGGAGATATCTGAAGAGCACCGGAGAGGTCTGCTTGTCTATCATCGGCTGGGGCGATGACGATCCACACGTGACGGATTTATCGTCCCTCGTTATCGCCGGTGATTATCGCCGCTGGAGGCACGTGAGGGAAGCAGGCTGGGATCCTTGGTCTGTAGGAAAATGGAACCAGCCACTCTTGAAGTCTTGGTCGCATCTGTTTCCTTTGTGAACCTTTGGCTATAAAGCCTGCAAGCTTGACAAAAGTTAGTCCACATAGACTTAGAGTCAGACAGACTTGGACACAGCCAGCCAGCCAGCCAGATAGACAGAAAGATAGATACACACACTCACACACGCAAGCACACACGCGCGCGCGCTCCTGCGCGCACGCACACACACACACAGACACGCACGCACGCACACACGAACACACACATTCCTACCTTCCTGAAATACCTTCACTGGTACGTACATTGCATGGAATATTTGCAAACAGTGTTGAAACAATCACTTGCCTTGTTGTCCAGAATTTCAGGTTTGGTGCGTCATTGAACTCATCACGCACTGGTCCCGACAGTGCTCAGTGTGTTGCCCAGAAGTTCAGAAGGTGTAGTGCGTCATTGAACACACCCCGCACTGGTCCCGACAGTGCTCAGTGTGTTGCTCAGAAGTTCAGAAGGTGTGGTGCGTCATTGAACACACCACGCACTGATCCCGACAGTGCTCAGTGTGTTGTCCAGAAGTTCAGAAGGTGTGGTTGCGTCATTGAACTCACTTCGCACTGGTCCTGACAGTGCTCAGTGTGTTGCCCAGAATTTCAGGTTTGGTGCGTCATTAAACTCACTACGCACTGGTCTCGACAGTGCTCAGTGTGCTTGTTCAGTTCAAGGCAAAGTGGAAACATGTCGCCTGATATTTTTGTGTGCACTGTTAATTTTTCTATATTAAAAATTAGGCAATGGCCCCATACCCCACTAAATATAATGTTGTTTTTGTTGTTTTTTCATTGATGTTGTTGTCGTCGCTAATGTTGCTGCTGCTTTTTTTGTTGTAGCAAGTATGCCATTTGTGTGGAATTGTATCGATGGGTTAAAATGGCTGCTGTCGTCTTTCTTTTATGTTTAAAAATCAACCAATACAATTTCCATCGCAAGTTTATTTAGTGGTCAAAGTATATTCGGTTCTGTCGAAAGTGGTGCCCATGTAATGTGAAAGTAACATTTGCTTAACATAGCAACATAGCAAATGCTTAGAAGCGCTACTGTACACTGAGACACTTAAATTGTTTGTTTGTTTGTTTGTTTGAGTTTCTCATCACATGTGAGTGGCACACCACATGTATTTTATTCAAATATGTCACCTTCAAAAAAAGAGAAAAAATAAATATTGATGAACCCCATGTGCTTTGCTATGGAATGTCAACACCTCACGCAGTGAACAGTTGATGCTGTTTATGGAGCGTCTGGTGGTTCTCGACAGGAAAGTTTGGGGACTGTCAGGCGTGGCTAACCTCTCAGTGATGTATCTCTCTTCCACCCGCTGTCCAAATGGCCGTCAACAGATCTTGCTTTCTGTGACAGTTGAGTGTGCGTGAGTGTGCATGTGCGTGCGTGCGTACGTGCGTGTGTGCGTGTGTGTGTGCGTGTATGTGTGCATGTATGTGTGCGCGCACACGGACATTTCGTTTCCCGTTTTCATTTCGTGAATGCAAGTCCCCCCAGGAGAGAGATTTGCACTTTCTAACATCCTACATACGTATCGCCCTTGCTTGAACTAGAACCTTTGTACATGCACTCAAGGCATGCTGGCCCGTCTATTCTGAAGAAATCGATAGAGGCGCTGGAAATGAAACAGCAGCCTAAGTTCACATGCGAACGGCCTGTGACAACAAGGCCACATTATGCATGTAGTTGTGTCCAAGGCAACGATTCTACAACCCGCCATCGTCGCAGGCGTCTTTTGTTGTCGAGGGTAAGCAGACATGTGTCTTAGAAGCGTTTGACTCTATCCCTCATTGCTGCTCTCCAGGGATTGTGGTCGGGTCCTCTTCTTCCCTACTGGCTGTCTCGATGCCGCATGCCTTAATAGTGATGCACACACACAGACACACACACACACACACGCCCGCATGCACGCACACGCGCGCGCGCACACACACACACACGCACGCACGCGCTCGCACGCATGCGCGCGCGCGCACACACGCACACACACAGGCACCGACACAGACACACACACACACATACACATACGCACACACACACACACACACACATTACCAGATATCTACAATCGTGAATAGGCACTCTCCAATGCTCACGAACAAGCACACGGGCACCATGCAACCATTAACGCACGACGAAACGAAACGAGTGTTTCCTCGAGGGACATCAGTGAACGAATACTAAAATACCTGCGTTTCACGGCAGAATGTTGTAACTGTCGCTTTCTGTTTCTCGTACCTCTGACCTGAACATGGTGTGCAAAAAGGCATGCTACTAAATGCCCCTGGATTCAAAGATATGGTCTTTCTTCTTTACTGCCAACACAAATTTCTGATTGAGAAAAACGACAGAGAGAAACAACTCTTGCTCAGAAACACGTTCCAGCAAACACAAGAATGGGGTTCAAACAAACCAGGTGATAATATTGCTTAACTACGGTAACATGGTTAATGCAGAAAAAACTCACATTCCTTGCGAGAAAAGAAGAAGAGAAGAGATACTAAATAATCATACCTCATATCACACATCATCGCTGTTATAATGTTTTATAATTTTATACTAAAGCCAAGTGTAGCATTCACGCATTTTGTTCATTCTCAGTTCGACCACAAGCAAGCATTAAGTCTAGTCTGTCACAGTTCTGTCACTGACGCTGCCACTGACCGATGACAAGTGGCCATTGTCCATAGGTGTCTGCCCTTCCACTCTGTCTGCAATCTTTCCCAAAGTTCACTCTTGAGACCCCAACGGTGTGAAGTTATATGGTGAAGCATTCTGAACACCGAGATTGTAGTCAGCCATGATAAATAATGGTGGCGTTAACAACGCTGCGAAACATACATATCACGTAGCCTACTCATCCAAGGGTCAACGCCGCTGGAAGGCGTCACGTGGTTTTCATCACATGATAAGACGAACCAATCCAGGCAAAAGAAGTTTCTCATTAGCAACATTTCTGTCGTCTTTCCAACACAGGGACCCCGTCCATGTTTGTTTACTTGAGCTGAGAGCCGAGGAGAGAAGCTGTCAGTTAAAGGGGAGCCTTGTTCTCGTCTGTTCTGTCTTCACACACTGACAACCCCAATGCCCTACAGCTGGTCATTATAAGAAAAGTTCTCTCGCTGTCCCGCTGTCAAACTCTTGCTGTGTTTGTTGTTCCGTCGTCTCTTTCTTGTTGATTCAGAGGGAACACGGTGTCTTCAAGGTGTCCATGTCACTTTGAAGACGTGTCCCTGATTCTTTCAAGAGAAGAAAACTGAAGAGTTGGAGGTGCTTGTCCTTCCGTGTCAAATGCCGTTTGAGCGTTCTTAAAGACAGCACACAGATTCTAGAAACAGAAAACATGCAGCGAAGAGACGCTTGCTGTGTTGCCGCTACACAGCCGAAGACCTGGAGAAAAACGAGGATCTCAGCCGCGCTTTTTTTTAATATATTCAAGACGACTTTGTAACAGAGGAGTGTGAATTTGTTTGTACTCATAATATTCATTGAGTTCCAGCAAATATCTCTCACAAATGTTACACATTTTTATCAGCCAAGTATTTTTTTCCAGAACAGAAAAACTTTTAAGAGGGGAAATGAATTATTCATATACTAAACTCTTGAACCCCGATCACAAGGCATATTCAGTCCTCTCTTTTTCTGGACTTTTGTGGCTGTTTTTTTGCATGCTAATGGATTTTCTGTTTTAAGCGAGTGACTTTGTCGCTTACGCCTGGTCAAATTGACATTGTGAATAATTGATGATATCACGTGGAAGGCCACTTGCCACAATAGACAATGTTTATTTTATAACGCTTTGCTTTGCAAGATAAAGTGTCGTGATCCTGACGAATTTCCTAAGAGAAAGAACGTTAACTATCAAACTTATTTAATTACAGTATATTGAAATTGAGGTCAGGCTTCAGGCCGTGATCATTGCTGCTTATTGCGTCCTTGGTTTAAATTTTCCCCCCAAGTAGAACTAAAGTGTTTACAGCTGGCATTCGGTACTTCTCCACGCCGATCAAACCGCCAGATATATCTCTCATCAACTAGCATGGCATGGTATTCGTGCTTTCTGAACACGCTCAAGTAACTCCCCGTAGATCCAGCTTAAAGTAGCGTTAGTGTCGCACAGAGGATTCAAAATCAAAGAAAACCTTCCTATCAGTGAACCACAGGTGTCAATTTTCAGTTGTCATTACACAGCTACTATGCGTACAACCGTTTTCTCACGAGGGAAATCATATTAACGATTTGAAAACTTGGTGCAAGGATGCAAACCTGAATTCCGTGCTTCAGTAAGCAACCAGAAGACTCTCACATAACCTCCACGCCCATTCACCATTATCTACCGTAACACAAACCAGTAGTCAGTCGTAAAAGCACTTTCAGTCAATAGATATTTTTTATGCTACAGCTTGATACGTTGTCTAAACTACGATGGAAAACTCTGCGTGAGAGGACAGTCATCCCCAATTCTTAGCTTGGCCGACCACGTGGTTGTTTGTTTACTTATGTGCTTATGTTCCTTTTCTATTTTTCTGTTGTTCTTTCAGTTTTTGCATGTATGTTTGCACGATTGATGACTGTTTGCGGCTTTATCTTGCCTTTTTGTTGCTACAGTTGTTTGCAGTTTGCTTGTTTGGCTATGTTCTTTTTAAACTTTGTAAAGTGCTTTGTGCACGGAAAGCGCTATATAAATTATTATTATTATTATTATTATTATTATTATTATTATTATTATTATTATTATTATTATTATTATTATTATTATTGTTGTTGTTGTCTTCAGCAAGACAGCGTGACGAAAGGTAGGAAGAGGTAATTGAGCACCAGTGACGTGAGAGGCATTCAAGCAGAACAATGGACGCCAGTCAGGTCTCACTGACCATTAAAACACCCTCCCCCCCTCCGCTTTGTTCCAACCTTCTCTCCCCCTCCACTCGTACCTCAACTCCGCCACCCTTCCCCTCTCCCCCTCTGTGGCGCCTGCCAGCATTCCTGAATGTCTGAACCTCTCCCTCTCTCTCTCTCTCTCTCTCTCTCTACCCACCCACACCCACACTCACACACCCTCACACACCCTCACACCCACCTCCACACTTACACACACGCTTGCGCGCACACGCACAAGTACACGCACGCACACACACACACACAGAGGCATGCACATACACGCACCTACACACGCACGTACGTCATCTTATCTTATGTAGGATGTTTTTATTCATGAATGCAGGTACTCGTGTTCGAGCAACTCTCAACGTTTCACCGCTCTTTCCGTCTGTTTTCCTCCTTCTGTCTGGAAAAATAAAATTTTAAGACTAACAACACTTTGGGGGAGAATTCGCTTTGAATTTCGTCTGGAAGTATATATTTGAGCGCGCATGTGCATATGTTTGCGCTTATTTGCATGCTTTAATGTACTGTGTATGAACTTTAGTTGGGTTTAGGCGTCCAGGTCATTCACATAACTGGTAAGAATCTCATGAAAATTCATCATGGCAAGAGTTGTGCACATTATGTCAGTGCTCATTCCTTTGATTGTCGTGAAGCTGGAACTGTAAGTTTCTAAGCTTGCTCATTCCCTTTCATTGACTTCTGCATTCGTTCACGCAGCCTGTCCTTTTCCTAGGACATCCTACTCGTTTAATAAGAGCGGGAGAGGGTAGGCATTAGATGGATGGAGAGACAAGTTAGGCGGAAGACCTGTTGAAAACAGCTGTCTGTCTGAGGAGAGGCGAAGACATCTCAGAAGACATTGTTCGCTGCCTACCACCGAGCCACGGCGCCAGTGACTTAAGATGTTTAGCGGCTTCGTGGACGTTGCCAGCGACGCGGGAGGAAGACCACAATGTTGCGTACAGTCATCCCGTTGCTGTCGGCAAATAATTTCTCGTGAGCCAGGCCGAGGCGAGGCAAGGCGAGCAGTGACAAGACCTCCAGACACCAGCCAGTCATTAATTGGCAAGGCGGAAGTCCGAGAGAACATGGCTGCGTCCAGGCGCGAGAGTTGGGGCTGGAGTTGCTCTTTGACGGAATAACTGACGATACAAACATCACAGCAGTTTTTGCACTTGATAGAACATGCCATGGCGGCATCTTGAATGGCACGGGAACTTTGTCAAAGAGAAGACAGCAACCCCCGTGCACACATAGAAAATGTTGTCGAAAGTGTTTTGCCTCAATACGCTTTGGATCAATACAAGGGACATAATTCGGAGAGTCTACATGTATGGCGTATTGACTCTTCGGCATGTGCGCTAAATTTCCTTTTCGACAATGTTCGTCTAGAAATAACCTAATTAC
>JAWQFJ010028256.1:65000-80000 GCA_034096865.1 Theodoxus fluviatilis | reverse complement strand
ATTCATCTGAACACAGCTATATGGAAAGACAGCCTTGAGTTGTTGCTCGATCTACTTTAGATCGACTTCACTTTGGAGCTTCTCCTGGATTCTGGAGCCATGTTCATTTCTTTTATACTGGTAGCACTGCCACGTCTGCGACAAAAGCGGTGCCAGAGGACTGTCCAGCACCGCAAGAGTTTTATCAGAGCCACTCTTGATTTAGTGTCAACACTTGCTGTGTTTGCTAAACTGGTGCGCTTCCGTAAACCTACACGGCCGCTGTATACAGGAACAGTCACAGGAGTAAATATACATGCAGAGATAGGACACGTCCTAGTTGATTTTTCAACCTCTCCAATCTTCCGTAATTCACTTAGTTTGTTTGTCTTGTTTTTCTTTCTACCCATTATCTCCTCCTCCTCGTTCGTTTCGATGTCTACCTTCTCGTTGTCCTCACCTGTCGTCTCAAACTTTCTCAAAATCTTCTCATTGTTATCGTTGTTCACAACGACCTGGTTATCGCAGCTAACCTAATGATTTCTCCCACAGTTTTTTCTCCTGGCTCGCTTCTCAGTCATTCGTGGTTTCCCGTTCCAAACGATACACCCCTACGCAGACTCGATAGTGCAGGGGAGGTAACTGTGTCCAGCCACACCCACCACACCCTGATAATACATGCAGTGGACACGCCCATTAAATTTGGACTTGGACAAGTCTCCATGCCTTAGTGTTGACAAGATAAAGATGAAATAAGTTTTAGGGCTGATCAACCTTTGTAGGCTATGTTAGGCCACTGAACACAAAAATCATGAAATCACATGCTGCGTGCGTGAATATATACATGAACATAAAGACACACTCATGAATGGATGCACAAAAACAAACCCACGTTTCCATCCCCCTCCCCCCCTCTCTAATCTCCCTCCACCCTCCCCCCCCCCCTCTCCAACCCCACGTCCCCCTCTTTCCCTCCTCCCCTGCACAGACTGAGGTAGAGATCCCTGGCAAAGGGCAAATCATTCACGATGCAATGTCCTGTCTAGTAGCAGCCTCTAATGTGCTGCATATTCTGTGCCAATGAGGCATGTCCACAGGGGCCCCAGTTCACAGCTGTCTCAAACTCTTCAGCTGCTATTATCCTCGCCTACATTTTAGGGGCTAGTAGACGTGATAGCAAAAACAATTCCTTGCTTCAAACCTGACTCAAAATACAAACAAACAAACAAACAAATGAATGAACAAACAAACATACAAACAAACAAACAAACAAACAAAAATTCATGATCTGTTCACGTAGCTCTTGTACGTCGATGGTAGAATTAGACCCACCACGTCGCCATACGCAATTAGTAAAATGATCAAGCCCATGAAAAATAAATTTGGACTTGCTCACATTTCACCCCCTTGTGGTGTGGAGGTAAGAATAGACCCACCGTGTCTCCCTACTCGATTCGTAAATGGCCAATAACTACGTAATTCATCCTTGTTCTTACTTTAACTAGCTGTAGCAACTGTGATCAAGGGCCTTACATCGGCTACAAAGACTGTTCGATCGTGCAACTTCGTTCATGCATTAATCATGCACTGTGCATGCTCACATTCCAACCACTACCATTGACTCGTATGGCCCATGGCCTTAGCATGCACAGGCTGAGAGGTGGTAAAGTCCCATCCTTCCATCCTTCCATCCTTCCATCCTTCCATTCATCCATCCATCCATCCATCCATCCATCCACTCATTAATCCATCCACCCATCAGTCCATTCACCCATCCATCCATCCATCCATTCATCCACCAATCCACCCATCCATCCACCTATCCACCCACCCATCAGTACATCCACCCATTTATCTATCCATCCTTCCACCACCCATCAGTCCATCCACCCATCCATCCATCCATCCATCCACCCACCCATCCATCCACCCAACCATCCATCCATCCACCCAACCATTCACCCATCCATCCACTCATCCATCAACCCATCCATCCACCCAACCACCCTTCCATCCATCCATTCAATTTTCCATCCACCGATCCATCCATCCACCAACCCATCCATCCATCCATCCATCCACCCACCCACCCATTCATAACTCCATTCGTCCTATTCACGTACTATTCTCTTGTTCTAATTAAGAAGTAAAAGCTTCGTGGATGAAGTCTAAGGACGTTAGATAACTTTTTACTGGGGTGTGGCAGGCTGGTTATGGAAATTTATATCATCGTAAAAATTAAAAACATGTATTTAAAAACGGAAGAAGTACGCTTGGCTCCCATTCACTGTTTAGCTTGGGGGCTAAAAATGTCAACATCCATCCCAGGTGGCGCTGGCACCATGTGCGTGTATGGCGGGAGGGGTCACGTGGTACAAGGCTGACGTTGACACTGACAGAGACGGAAAGCGCAAGCTGCCTGATGGCGTGACGGGCAAACAGAGAAGGAACGTCTTGTTTTTCCCTCAAAGAAGAAAAAAAAACACAAGGAAGAATTCAGCTGTGCACTTTCCTGGAGTGCCATGGCATGCAAAAATACTCGATTCTGCCTGAGCAAACATCAGTGCTTGTTTTGCACACGGTGCGGTGATTTTATTCGAACAGCTGCAGGAAAAGACAAGAACGCAATAAACAACGAAATCCATATTTACGTGTTATCTCAATGAATGGATGAATTAATTAAAGGATGGATACACGAATAAATTGATGAGTAAATGATTAAACGGAGTGTTACGGCCTTATCAACCTTAGTGGGTTATATAAGGCCATTGATCAGAAAACCACTAGGGATAGCCAGTGCACAAGGAGGTCGTTTCACGGTTTCCTGCGGTATCCGCCTGTTACGAGTGGCGTAAGTGGGTCAATTCGCACCCTCCCCTGTGGATTGGGGGTAAGAATAGACCCCCCTGTGGGTTGGCGGTAAGAATAGACCCCCCCGTGGTTTAGGGGTAGGAATAGACCCACCGTGTCTCCCTGCGCGATCCGTAAGAGACAAGTAACTAGGGAAATCCTGACTTAATCCGAGCTTACTCTAAGCAGCTCTGATGATTTTCGTGATCACTTACCTTACATAGCATACAAAGGTTGACTGGCCGTATACACGTAACATTCCATTCATTCAGTTCTGACCATCAATTTCCAGTGTGTTACATGATCTGAATGCCCGGTCTCAATTATTCCGTCTATCTTTTCTCGTTTACGAATATAGTTTTGAAGCAACTAACATGTTTTCATTTTCCAGTATCATGACGGGATACTCAACGAATATGTCTAGAAAAAACAGCGCGAGTTAATGTAATAGAACAACACTTGTAATGTGGGAAGGAAATCTTCTTTCAGCAGGAGAATATTTACAGCGACTCATCGAAAAAGTTTCACGAAAGTAAGAATCTATGTGCGCGCAAGAAAATGGCAGCTCGGGGCACGATAAAAAACATATTTATTACCAGCCTATTGTTGTACAGGTCTCTGTAAATGCTATGCATGTGCATTCGACTGCTAGTGACGAAAACGACAACGACGGCAAGAAAAACGACGACGACAAAAACGATGACGACGATGACGACGACAACAACAACGGCAACAACAAAAACAGCAGCAGCAACAACAACAGCAACAACGACGACAACAACAACAACAACAACAGCAACAGCAACAATGACGACAACAACAACAGCAACAACAACAACAACAGCAACAACAACAACAGCAGCAACAAGAACGACAACAACAGCAACAACAGCAACAGCAGCAACAACAACAACAGCAGCAACAGCAACAGCAGCAGCAGCAACAACAACAGCAGCAACAACAACAACGGCAACATCAATAACCGGTGGAGATACATTCCTGTAGTGCGCGACAGAGCGAGCAAGCGTGCTGGTGGTCTGAGGCACTCGAGTTTCCCAGGACTACGGATATGCAATCCAAGGCAATCCAAAGCAATCCAAAGCAATCCAAAGCAATCTAAAGCAATCTAAAGCAATCCAAAGCAATCTAAAGCAATCCAAAGCAATCTAAAGCAATCCAAAGCAATCTAAAGCAATCCAAAGCAATCCAAAGCAATCTAAAGCAATCTTAAGCAATCTAAAGCAATCCTAAGCAATCTAAATCAATCCAAAGCAATCTAAAGCAATCTAAAGCAATTCAAAGCAATCCAATGCAATCTAAAGCAATCCAAAGCAATTCAAAGCAATCTGAAGCAATCCAAAGCAATCCAAAGCAATCTAAAGCAATCCTAAGCAATCCAAAGCAATCTAAAGCAATCCAAAGCAATCCAAAGCAATCGAGAAAGCATTTCCGGTCTTGTTTAAGGTGATCGCTGTAGTCACACGCAACGTCCAATCAGTCACTTCATGTAACGAATCCGTTTACCAAACCAGACACTGCCCGCCTTTTCATCCCTACTTTGATACCGACTCCTGCATGTATAATTGCAGGGACTGCTAGGATTAATGCCAGAAACGCCCTTTGGATCGCCTTGGATTGCCTTGGATTGCCTTGGATTGCTTTGGATTGCTTTGGATTGATTTTTGGATTGCTTTGGATTGCCTTGGATTGCTTTGGATTGCTTTGGATTGATTTGGATTGCTTTGGATTGCCTTGGATTGCTTTGGATTGCTTTGGATTGATTTGGATTGCTTTGGATTGCTTTGGATTGCTTTGGATTGCTTTGGATTGCTTAGATTGCTTTAGATTGCCTTGGATTGCCTTGGATTGATTTTTGGATTGCCTTGGATTGCTTTGGATTGCCTTGGATTGCTTTGGATTGCTTTGGATTGATTTTTGGATTGCTTTGGATTGCTTTGGATTGCTTTGGATTGATTTTTTGGATTGCTTTGGATTGCCTTGCATTGCCTTAGATTGCCTTGGATTGCCTTAGATTGCCTTGGATTGCCTTGGATTGATTTTTGGATTGCCTTGGATTGCTTTGGATTGCCTTGGATTGCCTTGGATTGCTTTGGATTGCCTTGGATTGCCTTGGATTGCTTTGGATTGCTTTGGATTGCCTTGGATTGCCTTGGATTGCTTTGGATTGCCTTGGATTGCCTTGGATTGCCTTGGATTGCTTTGGATTGCTTTGGATTACCTTTGATCGCCTTGGATTGCATATCCGTAGTGTGGAAAACATGCCTCGGGTCCACTAGCGAGTCTACCATCGGAGCCCAGAAACACACGCAACTGGCTTGTATTTAGGGCTATAAAACTGAAACAAAGAGAAAATTGTTTCTTAGTACTCAAAGAAAAGAAAGGTGAAATGACATCGTTTTGTTTTCTCTTCTCTCTCGTCTCCATCTAGAAGGCCAGCTGTTCGCAGAAAAAGTCTTGCATAACATGGAGTCTGTTTTGTTACTGTACTTGTTACAGAGGGAATGGGAAAGGAAAGTATTGTGATTCCAAGTTAAACTTCGACGTTCGCACATTTCATCTCAAATAATTGTGGTCGACTGCCCCTGATTCATGTCCTGCACTTTCTGTTAACAAGTACAAAACATTATGTTCATAAAACGTGACAGTTAATCTAGATGATGTGTCCAGTACAAAGAGAGCGACATTTAAATCGGCATTAATATGCGTCGCGACTACTCCACATCTCCACTGCAGTACACTCCTAAAAGCAAGCCACAGTTCAAAGTCACCACCACCAAATGGAATCATTCAGACTCCCACAGATGCTACGGGTCGTGAATTCTCACCGCAGTCGTGTACGCCGGCAGTCAGTTTTCCCGCCATCTCCATCTGGATTGATGGGCGTCGGTAGTCAGTTTCAGACAGAAGGCTACATGACAAGCCTTATGACAAGCTTAGCACTCGGGTGTGCGCATCACGTAGCCGTTGTGCCGAGGTTAGCGTGGGTAGTGACCTCTGGGCGGGAGATAAACTTTGACACGGCAAAACCGGGACGCTCTTTCTGACACACTTTCAGGTGAGTATGCGCGGCAAAAACGCGGGCCAATGCAACTGGACAGCCAAGGCGGAGCTTTGTCAACCGCGGTTTGAGGAAGTGACCAGCGGGCAGCGGGGAGACGGTAGCATTCCGGTCTTGCTGAGTGTAGAGAGGACTGACCACGCTGGCGGCAGAGATCTGAGGGGAAGTGCAAGTTAGCCATGAACTAGGCTGTCACGCTATTTGAATACTGGTGCGGGATAACATCTGAATGCAGACTGCATGAATGAATGAATGAATGAATGAATGAATGAATAACAATAATAATAATAATAATAATAATAATAATAATAATAATAATAATAATGTGTGGATTTATAAAGCGCCTTACCAATGAGTTAAGACATGCTCAAGGCGCATACATACACAACCATTACAATATACAATAACAGTCAATTACCTCCAGCACAATTTATGAATGAACGAATGAATGAATGTTTGAAAATAAATATTGAATGAATGACTGAACGAACAAACGAACTATGAACGAATGAATGCACAAGAGCAACGAATGACCGAATGGATGAACATGGGAATAATGTGCGCATGAATGAATGAATTAATGAACATTTAAAATAAACATATGCAAGTACATTTTTGTTTTGCGGCCGGAATTAAGCCTGTATACTCGACTGCCCGTCACTCAAACACACACACAAAAAACAATTAACACACTCCTGTAAAGATTTCTATGGAAACAACAAACATGTGGTGAAAGGCAGCTTCAAGTAAGAACTACAAGATGAATTGCAAGACCGAGAGAGTACTCAAGTAAAAGACTAATATTTGAAAGAAATTTTTTTTTCGCGGGATAAGTTGTGGTCGAATTTGAGTTTTAAAGTACAGATATACGTGATCCGCAAGCAGGATTCGTTTTCAGGAAAAGGGAATAGTTCTATTCTGGCTGGTTATTCGTAGAAATAAGTCCAGAATAGAGCTATTCAGATTTCCTCCATACAAATCACTGGCACTTTATTTTTGAATACCTCAATTCAGAAATAAATTACTCTATTCTTTTTTCTTGCATACGGCCCCAGGAAAGCAATCCTAACTCGAGCGCCCTAATGTTGCGCAACATGCAGAAATACGTGGTGAAGGTCAGTCTAGATTAGTTACGTGCCTTTGCAGAAAAGCACACCAGGGACACAACATTTTTTTAAATTACATAGCACCCGTGTTGGTACAACTTCTGAGGCCATTTGTTTTAATTTTTGCCGCAAGAACGGCATAATGAAATCCTTAGAAGCGCACAGTACTCATACTTATACTATATTACTCACAAGATAATACATATTAATAAAAGAATTGCATCTCCAGTTAGGACTGATGTTTGGATGGCGGGTAAAAGGGCCGAATATATAAATTCAAAACAAGAAAACACGAGTGTGGTAAACGTCTGTGTGAAGCTAACTAATAAAACGAGACCAACAATTTAATATATTCCTAGCATGTAAATCGCAGTCCTGATCACCCAATCACACCCTCTCACCTACATCTTCCCCCTCCACCCCGACCTTCAACCTTTCACCCCCCAAACTCATCTCCATGTCTCTCCTTTTCAGCACTTCACTGCAAAAAAAGTGTTTGGCTGGAGGGAGGTGGGAAATGAGGTGTGTAGGGGGGGGGGGGGGGAGTAGCTGAGGTGGAGGGGAACAGTGGGTAGGGAGGGGGAGTTGGTGACGGGAACTGGGGTGGGGTGGGGTTTGGGGTTTGGGTGATAAGGACTGGCTGGGGAAAGGAGAAGTGGGGGAGGGGGGGGGGTTAGGAAAGAAGGTAGCGAGTGATGAGGGCTGTGGTAGAACAGGGGGATGTCCAGATCGTCTCACCTGCTTTTGATGTTTGCCGCCAGAAGAAGACGAGGACAGGAGAGGGCGTGGGAGTAGGGTTGGGGGGTGGGGGGGTGGGGAAGACGGGGAAAGGAAAGACAGGGGAAGAATCAAGCATCGCGATAAGCCATGCGTGACAAGAACATCAGAGTGCGATGAAGCGTGGCGATAGATTCAAAGCGGCCCCGCATCTTAGATGGCTGGATATGATCTCTCAAGAACAACGTCCAACGTTCGCTTGCCTTTCAGGAAACCGAAGAAAGGAGTTCGAGCGAGGCGCTGCATTGGCGGGCAGGAAATACATTCAGCTATAATTCCAAATGGAAAAAACTATCACATCTCAGTCGCCGGGAATAATTAATCCCGTAGCCTTGCAGACATGACTGTTTGGAAATATCGTCATGTAGCGCACACAGCAATGTAACGGCGTGAATATTGCATTTAACAAGAATGCTTTATGTCGTCTTAGGGTGTTCAAATGCACAAATCATTTAATTCACATATGCATGCAGTCAGTGCTTGGATTTTTCACAGAATATTAGCTTGGTATTATTTTCCCCAAGTTTTGAAAAGCAGACAGTCTTTCTTTCCAATAATTTGTGTATCTTGCGAAAATGTTTTCTTCTCGGTCAGGACTGAAAGTCAAAGTGTGATGACGTTTGAACATACAATGAATAAACAGATGTGACCTTTATTTAGCGAGGTATCATCCTCGTCTGTGTCTAAAATGGTTTCACTGAAGTAGACTAGAAAAGAAAATCTATATTGAAACCAATCCTGTTCTGTCATTGCTGATTTGCTCTAGCTGGCACTTCGTTCCTGGAAACAAATACAAAGCACACTAGTCACAACCCCCCGAAATTGGAACTGCTGCTTTGATATGAATACAAAATGGACTCAGAGGAACATTCTAACTGGAATATCAATGAAATCATTTACAATATGATATAAGTAGACACAGAGCCCAAACTCTCACAGGCGGTATGCACTCCTACTTACAGGAGACAACATCCATCCCTCCTCCCCACAGGGGTTTCAACTCCACTGAGCCCTCTGACAAACAAAAACCAATCATCAGAGCTTAAGCTGTCAAAACGCACACGCGTTCCAGACCCCCACTGGAAATTCCGATTATCACTCCACCAGATCCTAAGCTCTACACTGGAACTTAAACAATGAGGAAAAAACCCACTTGTAACTAACGGCAACATTCCTCGCTGCCCGTGAATACGAAAGTAAAAACGTCATAACGACAACACTTGCCCTTTACTAGGTTCAATGACTCAAGAGAGTAATTACATATGTTTATAGGCTGTCTTAGAAGGCAAAACAAAATCAATAATGTTCGTGCAGAAAGCACAGCACGTGTAAACAGCACGAAACACTGACTGAAAAACAAACCCGTGCTGAATGAAAAAGATTGTCACGTGCAGTACAATGAAGTTGAAGTCATCTATCCAATTATCTGAAACCAAAATGTACCATAAGCCAAGTTGTATTTATTAGACCTACTCCAGTACCAGTGCATTCGAAACTAGTTCTCACCTTGCTAAAGGAGTCCCTCTCGGTTTATGCCGTAAATTGTGTTTCTAGTGAAGTAACGTGTGCCTTGTTGGTTTAAAAGCTGTTTATAGTAATAATGATAATTATATGAATGCTCATGTTCCAGCAAGCATTGAGTTGACCATGGACGCAGTAACAGTGTCTCTCTCCTCCCACCGTTGTATGAGTCAACTCTGAAGCATCTCCTAGCAACGTCGTACATTTCTAAATTCCTAACCTTTGCACTCATGAATATGCAGTATTTCTGAAACATTTCACAAGCTACAGTCTCTTTCTACAGTGGGTAACAGACACTCCGCGTGGCACGTCGTAAAGTACGGCAAAGCTTTCAAAATTATGTTTGCACTCAATCAACCGTATTGTGCACTGGCAGACCTGTTGACAAGGGAGATGTATAGGTGACGCTATATACGCTGGACAGTCCTGCCGAGTCAAGTTAGTCTCTCTCAGTTGAATCATGACTTTTGACACAGCGTCCCCCATCTTGTCAACGTCTCTGACCTCTGCGTGATCCTGGGGAACAAAGCCCGCGAAATTTGAAATCCTGCTTGGGGTCACTGTGACATGCACTGCAGAGCAACAAACACGGGAACACAACCAACACGACTGCTTCCAAAGGCAGACGTGAGGCAGAATCGTGTTGCTCTCGCCATTCGGAAAGGAGGAGTAGAAGAAGCGCCGATGCGAAGACATTGCATTTGAATAGTGTAGCTAGAAGAGAAGGGAACAGAACAGATTCAAAGAGTAGAGAACAGAACATAATATTATCATAGAAGAGAAGACAGTAATCTAGAAAAGGAGAGAATCTCAGTAGGAGAGAATCTAGAATAGAAGATAATCTAGAATAGAAGATAATCTAGAATAGTGTAGAATAGAATAGCATGCATATTATATAAGATAGAACAGAATGGAATAGTATAGGACAGAATAGAATACAATTTATTACAATATTTTGCAGGACTATTGGTTGTCATAATGTAAGAGAAAATGCACACGAAAATGTACTGCATAGCACCTCATGCATTCTCGTTGTGTATCTTGAACCTTTTTCCTAAATATGTCGCCTTCCTTCATCTTATATGATGTTTAGATGTCATCTATCCTCACTCATCTTCCACCACTTCTATGCCTCACGCCCTCTCCTTCCATTCTATTTTGGACTCTAAACCAGCCCTCACCCATTCTCCATCCTCATCCCCCTTGTGTTTGACTCTTCATGGCTTGCGGGGCATGTGTATCTAAACCTTCAGTTCCATGCATCGCCCATACATCCAGTTCCACCCCAACACAACCCATTCCCTTCCCAACCAGACTAGGGGGGTCTGATCTCTTAGGTTTAAAGGTCTTAGATGCCAAAGTTGGCCAATGTCTAGAGATTCCGAGGCTGTGTCCCATAAATCGTAACTTGATCAGGTGTCAGGGCGCCGTGTTCTAGCTGCATTCAAGGTGGACGCCACTACGCCAGGTAAGGAGGAGAGGGCAAGATTGCAAGTCAACACGGTGTCAGAACATTTGAGAGAATTTGTTGTCACCCGGTAAAAGGTTCCAAAGTGCTGAGAGTGGAGTTGTGCTCGAAGGGGATCGCGACTTGAGGAAGAAATTTACCGTTTCCAGAAGCCGGAGAGTGTATGAATGTCCTCGATGCAAACTCTGATGCAGAGAATTGACAATTTCGAGAGGAATGGTATATGTCGTTGGTGCGCATGTTTCATCGTACAGTGTGTATGCAGTGTATACATCAACTTTGCCAGATTTCCCGTCTGCCCAAATATGTTGTGCAAAACTTGAGCAAGACGTGTCATGCGTTCACACGGGGCGATATCAACTCCTGGACATGAGTGCACTGGCAGTTTTAATGACTTAATCCTTTTCAAGACGCGAGCTAATCTGTCAGCTCGAAGTCCGGTTGTGAGGGCGTCGCCACATTTATTCCCTTCCTGTGACTTCCCAGCAAAGCGACGGCAAGCTTGAATGCCAGCGATACGCAACCCTCAAGGAGATATCCGCAAACCTACTCAAACCTTTCCCTCGACATATTGGTCCTCAAGGAGATTAGTGAATTGAAAATTTATGTGCTCCTATCTGGAGTCGCCTCTTAGTTCGACAGCCTGCCACCCCACTTTATCTGCTGGTCCTGCTCTAAGCGTGATGAGGCTTTCTGTTCAAAGTGTCAGGCAACTGACCCCAGGCTTAAGTCGAACTATGACATAGCGTGCCCGATAAAGGGTTAATTCCTTCCCCGACATCGTGGAGAGGGTAGTCTGATAAAAGGGTGGACCTTCTAGAGACTCCTGTGGAAAGGTTTACTAAAACTTCCTGGTTGACAGATTTAGCTGGATGCTGGGGAACAGTGCGACATCGTTCCGTAGGAAGGGGGGGGGGGGGGAGAGAGAGAGAGAGAGAGAGAGAGAGAGAGAGAGAGAGAGAGAGAGAGACTTGACTTTGAATTCTTTACTGCAAGGCCGACGGCCCGTCACAGTTTTTACAGTTCAGAGAGAGAGAGAGAAAGAGAGAGAGAGATAGAGAGAGAGAGAGAGAGAGAGAGAGAGAGAGACTTGACTTTGAATTCTTTACTGCAAGGCCGACGGCCCGTCACAATTTTTACAGTTCAGAGAGAGAGAGAGAGAGAGAGATAGATAGATAGATAGATAGAGAGACAGATAGAGAGAGAGACAGAGAGAGAGACAGAGAGAGAGAGAGATTTACGCGGATGTGATCGGAAATATTGAGGAAAGAGTGAATGCCAGAGCTGAAGAGCAAGCCAATGAGTGTACTCGTCACGCACATTCAGCGTGGATGAGACTAGTGAATAATTATAGTATATCACTGTGTTCAGAATGCGCAACGCACGCACGCACGCGCGTACCCACCCCCATCCCCTCCACACACACATACACAAACACGCGCGCGCGCGTACATACACATATAAACAAGCAAACAAACACACATTTACACACACAAACACATATAAACACACACAAATACACACACACTCACACATACATACGTGTGTATGGGAAAACACATTAGAAGGTGCGTATGAGCAGACAGAAATGTAGGCAGGCAGGAGGGAGTCAGGTAGGTAGGTAGGTAGGTAGGTAGGTAGGTTCGTTGACACACGTGCTTAATATAACTGTTAAGTGAATCGTACTAGAATCCACTTTCGCAACGTATGTTTTATACATTGATAAAAGTTGGCGTTTTTATTCACGTTGTGATCTTATACGGCCTACAGGCTGATAAGTTTTTAATCTTCATCTATCCATCCATCCATCCATCCATCCTTCTTGTTTTTAAGAAAGACGTACCGGGTCTGTGCTTCTCCCACTAATTCCGATGGACTCTGGAATGGGTCTGCAGTCCTGTTCTGAGGCAGCAGAGTCGAGGACATGTGAGACACCGGGCTCTGTGGCCGAGTGGTTAGCGCGCTGGACCTACAGTCGCTTGCGGCCAGTGGGTACGGCGTTCGAAGCTGCGCGGTTTCCAGAGTTGCATCCTTGAGCAAGATGCTTAACTCGCATTGTTTCTCCCCACCCAGGAGTAAAACCGGGTACCTGTGAGGGCAATATTGGCAAAAACGTTGTGCGATTAACCCTTGTATGCGGCCAAGCGCCAGCATCGGGTTGGAATACTCCCCAGGGAGCGGAGTTGGTGCTGGTACCTGACTGTGTGTGTCTTAAATGTCTGTCACTATGTTTGTTGTGAGGTACCAGTGAGGATTGATGAAGATGCCCAGTGATCAGGGGGTAAAGTGTAAGCGGTTTGAGACCCTGACAAAGGGTGTAAGTCGCTATAAAAAAACCACACCTTTACCTTTACCTTTACACCGGAACCCTGCCGTTGCTGGTGAGGCGGTCGCACAACACAGTTGACGTCTCAGTCCATGCAAACGGCAGTGTCACAGTTCAACTGCCTGACCTTCACGGCACGTGAACCCACACACAGCCACGCCAGACAGGAGTCACACGGTGTAAACACATCGTACGCGAGGTCAGCACTAGCCATGCCAAAAGGCAGTGACAGGCAATGAAAGACGAGTTGTCAAGGCAGGCCAGGGATTCGTTCAAACGCACGCCAATTATCCTCGGTTGGCCTTCATTGTACCTACAGCTACGGATGCCCTCTTTATACCACATGGCCTTGAACGATATGTGGGACGTGTCACGGTATTCAAATGCCTTTATAAGTTGGGAAATGATGAGTTGGAACGTCAAACATTTGCTGTTCTGAACTCCGATAGCAAATAATTCTCAAAAAGGCAGTATCTTTTCCGTATCATCGGCAGAGTGCTTGCTGCGTTAGGTATAGATTTGCTGTGTATGATGAAATGGAGTCCGAAATCCCATTGCATCCAGGGTTGTAATTAGTAACATAACTTTGAATTGCATCTGACTCATATCCCAGCAATAAAACTGCTCCGTCTTGTCGAAGATAATCTTTCCTTGTCCTGAAAATGGCACTTAATGATCTTCTCGTCAAGGTCGACGCACAATGCTATTGTTCTGCATGGAGGACGCCATTTCGGAGAAACCAAGGAAGTAAATTACAGGATGTGAAGAGGGACAATGGTGTAATGTATCAATCCTACCTATAAAAGGGCAAGGACAGTGCGCCCTCCTGTAGTTCTGTGAGGGTCAAACACTTAGTAGTGGCAGTGTAAGCTCCACGCATAGATCTTTTGGAAGTTTTTCTTCTTCTTCTAGAAGTTGAGCAGGGAATGGCGCCAATCAGCACAAGTGCCTTCAGATTCAACAGTGCAAGTTATCCACACTATTTCACCTCTTTCCTCTTCCGTCATGTCCACAATGGTACTCCATTCTTCTGTTTCGCACACTTTCTGCTGTCATGTATCCTCAGTTTGAAATAAGCTTTTTCTATATCCGCCCCCTCACCCCCAAGCATCTTAGACTGAGCATGAAAAAGCTTAAGATCCATGCATACATCGCGCTGACCTTGAAAAGTATGGCCGTTTTGGAACGCGGATTGGTCTAACATGGGAATGCTATTTATCCTTAAATCTTTTTCAGCGCGGATAATATTAACCAAGAAAAACCATGAAATATTGCCCATAAACTGGCTAGAATGGCACAGGAAAGTTACAAATAAAAGCAGCTCGATGCAACTCCCATCTGTACGTGATGACGGCGAGGACGACGACAACAATGATGAGAATTGTGATGATGATGATGCTGATGCTCTGATGATGAAGATGACGACGACGACGGCGACGACGATGACGACGGTAACAAGGAAGACGAGGACGACGGTAACAACGAAGACGATGACGACGACAACGAAGACGATGACGACGACAACGACGACAATAAAAACGACAATGAAGGCGACGACGACGACATTGTGATGATGCTGATGATGATGATGATGATGATGATGATGATGATGATGATGATAATGATGATGATATGTGACACAGTTCGAAAGACATTGCCACTCTGCATTGTATCTGACTTCAAGAAACTTAAACGCATGGTCCATATATTCATACAAATAGGACATTTAATATTAAAAAAAACAGTTATTACCATTATCAATACAAAGCTATGTATCATTTCGAAACACACGCCAAACGAGCAAGGCAAATCGCAGAACATACCCATCATGTAGATGGAGTACAGTAGACATGTGAGAGAGCATTATGGGACACTCATGGCTACTTCTCATAAG
>JAWQFJ010028256.1:47500-60000 GCA_034096865.1 Theodoxus fluviatilis | reverse complement strand
ACAGGACGAGTGTGCAGTGAATGGTGTTGATACGACACAGGACGAGTGTGCAGTGAATGGTGTTGATACGACACAGGACGACTGTAAAGTGAACAATGTTGACACAACACATGACGAGAGTGCAGTGAGTGGTGTTGACAAGACACAGGACGAGTGTGCAGTGAACAGTGTTGATACGACACAGGACGAGTGTGCAGTGAGAGGTGTTGACACGGCACAGGACGAGTGTGCAGTGAGAGGGGTTGACTCGGCACAGGACGAGTGTGCAGTGAGAGGGGTTGACTCGACACAGGACGAGTGTGCAGTGAACAATGTTGACACGACACAGGACGAGTGTGCAGTGAACAATGTTGACACGACACAGGACGAGTGTGCAGTGAGAGGGGTTGACTCGACACAGGACGAGTGTGCAGTGAACAATGTTGACACGACACAGGACGAGTGTGCAGTGAACAGTGTTGACACGACACAGGAGGAGTGTGCAGTGAACAATGTTGACTCGACACAGGACGAGTGTGCAATGAACAATGTTGACACGACACAGGACGAGTGTGCAGTGAACAATGTTGACACGACACAGGACGAGTGTGCAGTGAGAGGGGTTGACTCGGCACAGGACGAGTGTGCAGTGAACAATGTTGACACGACACAGGACGAGTGTGCAGTGAGAGGGGTTGACTCGGCACAGGACGAGTGTGCAGTGAGTGGTGTTGCCACGACACAGGACGAGTGTGCAGTGAGTGGTGTTGACACGACACAGGACGAGTGTGCAGTGAGAATGTTGACACGACACAGGACGAGTGTGCAGTGAGAGGTGTTGACACGACACAGGACGAGTGTGCAGTGAACAATGTTGACACGACACAGGACGAGTGTGCAGTGAGAGGTGTTGACACGACACAGGACGAGTGTGCAGTGAACAATGTTGACACGACACAGGACGAGTGTGCAGTGAGTGGTGTTGACACGACACAGGACGAGTGTGCAGTGAGTCGTGTTGACACGACACAGGACGAGTGTGCAGTGAGAGGTGTTGACACGACACAGGACGAGTGTGCAGTGAGAGGTGTTGACACGACACAGGACGAGTGTGCAGTGAGAGGTGTTGACACGACACAGGACGAGTGTGCAGTGAGTGGTGTTGACACGACACAGGACGAGTGTGCAGTGAACAATGTTGACACGACACAGGACGAGTGTGCAGTGAGTGGCGTTGACACGACACAGGACGAGTGTGCAGTGAACAGTGTTGACACGACACAGGACGAGTGTGCAGTGAACAATGTTGACACGACACAGGACGAGTGTGCAGTGAGAGGTGTTGACACGACACAGGACGAGTGTGCAGTGAACAATGTTGACACGACACAGGACGAGTGTGCAGTGAGAGGTGTTGACACGACACAGGACGAGTGTGCAGTGAGAGGTGTTGACACGACACAGGACGAGTGTGCAGTGAGAGGTGTTGACACGACACAGGACGAGTGTGCAGTGAGAGGTGTTGACACGACACAGGACGAGTGTGCAGTGAGAGGTGTTGACACGACACAGGACGAGTGTGCAGTGAGAGGTGTTGACACGACACAGGACGAGTGTGCAGTGAGAGGTGTTGACACGACACAGGACGAGTGTGCAGTGAGAGGTGTTGACACGACACAGGACGAGTGTGCAGTGAGAGGTGTTGACACGACACAGGACGAGTGTGCAGTGAGAGGTGTTGACACGACACAGGACGAGTGTGCAGTGAACAATGTTGACACGACACAGGACGAGTGTGCAGTGAACAATGTTGACACGACACAGGACGAGTGTGCAGTGAACAATGTTGACACGACACAGGACGAGTGTGCAGTGAACAATGTTGACACGACACAGGACGAGTGTGCAGTGAGAGGTGTTGACACGACACAGGACGAGTGTGCAGTGAGAGGTGTTGACACGACACAGGACGAGTGTGCAGTGAACAATGTTGACACGACACAGGACGAGTGTGCAGTGGGTGGTGTTGACACGACACAGGACGAGTGTGCAGTGAGAGGTGTTGACACGACACAGGACGAGTGTGCAGTGGGTGGTGTTGACACGACACAGGACGAGTGTGCAGTGAACAATGTTGACACGACACAGGACGAGTGTGCAGTGAGAGGTGTTGACACGACACAGGACGAGTGTGCAGTGGGTGGTGTTGACACGACACAGGACGAGTGTGCAGTGGGTGGTGTTGACACGACACAGGACGAGTGTGCAGTGAACAATGTTGACACGACACAGGACGGGTGTGCAGTTGGTGGTGTTGATACGACACAGGACGAGTGCGCAGTGAGAGGTGTTGACACGACACAGGACGAGTGTGCAGTGAGAGGTGTTGACACGACACAGGACGAGTGTGCAGTGAACAATGTTGGCACGACACAGGACGAGTGTGCAGTGAGTGGTGTTGACACGACTCAGGACGAGTGTGCAGTGAGTGGTGTTAACACGACACAGGACGAGTGTGCAGTGAGAGGTGTTGACACGACACAGGACGAGTGTGCAGTGAATGGTGTTGACACGACACAGGACGAGTGTGAAGTGAACAATGTTAACACGACACAGGACGAGTATACAGTGAGAGGTGTTGATACGACACAGGACGAGTGTGCAGTGAGAGGTGTTGACACGACACAGGACGAGTGTGCAGTGAACAATGTTGACACGACACAGGACGAGTGTGCAGAGAGAGGGGTTGACTCGGCACAGGACGAGTGTGCAGTGAGTGGTGTTAACACTTCACAGGACGAGTGTGCAGTGAGAGGTGTTGACACGACACAGGACGAGTGTGCAGTGAATGGTGTTGATACGACACAGGACGAGTGTGCAGTGAGAGGGTTGACTCGACACAGGACGAGTGTGCAGTGAATGGTGTTGATACGACACAGGACGAGTGTGCAGTGAATGGTGTTGATACGACACAGGACGACTGTAAAGTGAACAATGTTGACACAACACATGACGAGAGTGCAGTGAGTGGTGTTGACAAGACACAGGACGAGTGTGCAGTGAACAGTGTTGATACGACACAGGACGAGTGTGCAGTGAGAGGTGTTGACACGGCACAGGACGAGTGTGCAGTGAGAGGGGTTGACTCGGCACAGGACGAGTGTGCAGTGAGAGGGGTTGACTCGACACAGGACGAGTGTGCAGTGAACAATGTTGACACGACACAGGACGAGTGTGCAGTGAACAATGTTGACACGACACAGGACGAGTGTGCAGTGAGAGGGGTTGACTCGACACAGGACGAGTGTGCAGTGAACAATGTTGACACGACACAGGACGAGTGTGCAGTGAACAGTGTTGACACGACACAGGAGGAGTGTGCAGTGAACAATGTTGACTCGACACAGGACGAGTGTGCAATGAACAATGTTGACACGACACAGGACGAGTGTGCAGTGAACAATGTTGACACGACACAGGACGAGTGTGCAGTGAGAGGGGTTGACTCGGCACAGGACGAGTGTTCAGTGAGAGGGGTTGACTCGACACAGGACGAGTGTGCAGTGAATGTTGACACGAATAGGACGAGTGTGCAGTGAGAGGGTTGACTCGACACAGGACGAGTGTGCAGTGAGTGGTGTTGACACGACACAGGACGAGTGTGCAGTGAGTGGTGTTGACACGACACAGGACGAGTGTGCAGTGAGTGGTGTTGACACGACACAGGACGAGTGTGCAGTGAGTGGTGTTGACACGACACAGGACGAGTGTGCAGTGAACAATGTTGACACGACACAGGACGAGTGTGCAGTGAGAGGTGTTGACACGACACAGGACGAGTGTGCAGTGAACAATGTTGACACGACACAGGACGAGTGTGCAGTGAGAGGTGTTGACACGACACAGGACGAGTGTGCTGGTGTTGACACGACACAGGACGAGTGTGCAGTGGGTGGTGTTGACACGACACAGGACGAGTGTGCAGTGAACAATGTTGACACGACACAGGGCGGATGTGCAGTTGGTGGTGTTCATACGACACAGGACGAGTGCGCAGTGAGAGGTGTTGACACGACACAGGACGAGTGTGCAGTGAGAGGTGTTGACACGACACAGGACGAGTGTGCAGTGAACAATGTTGGCACGACACAGGACGAGTGTGCAGTGAGTGGTGTTGACACGACTCAGGACGAGTGTGCAGTGAGTGGTGTTAACACGACACAGGACGAGTGTGCAGTGAACAGTGTTGACACGACACAGGACGAGTGTGCAGTGAATGGTGTTGACACGACACAGGACGAGTGTGAAGTGAACAATGTTAACACGACACAGGACGAGTATACAGTGAGAGGTGTTGATACGACACAGGACGAGTGTGCAGTGAGAGGTGTTGACACGACACAGGACGAGTGTGCAGTGAACAATGTTGACACGACACAGGACGAGTGTGCAGTGAGAGGTGTTGACTCGGCACAGGACGAGTGTGCAGTGAGTGGTGTTAACACTTCACAGGACGAGTGTGCAGTGAGAGGTGTTGACACGACACAGGACGAGTGTGCAGTGAATGGTGTTGATACGACACAGGACGAGTGTGCAGTGAGAGGGTTGACTCGACACAGGACGAGTGTGCAGTGAATGGTGTTGATACGACACAGGACGAGTGTGCAGTGAATGGTGTTGATACGACACAGGACGACTGTAAAGTGAACAATGTTGACACAACACATGACGAGAGTGCAGTGAGTGGTGTTGACAAGACACAGGACGAGTGTGCAGTGAACAGTGTTGATACGACACAGGACGAGTGTGCAGTGAGAGGTGTTGACACGGCACAGGACGAGTGTGCAGTGAGAGGGGTTGACTCGGCACAGGACGAGTGTGCAGTGAGAGGGGTTGACTCGACACAGGACGAGTGTGCAGTGAACAATGTTGACACGACACAGGACGAGTGTGCAGTGAACAATGTTGACACGACACAGGACGAGTGTGCAGTGAGAGGGGTTGACTCGACACAGGACGAGTGTGCAGTGAACAATGTTGACACGACACAGGACGAGTGTGCAGTGAACAGTGTTGACACGACACAGGAGGAGTGTGTAGAGAACAATGTTGACTCGACACAGGACGAGTGTGCAATGAACAATGTTGACACGACACAGGACGAGTGTGCAGTGAACAATGTTGACACGACACAGGACGAGTGTGCAGTGAGAGGGGTTGACTCGGCACAGGACGAGTGTGCAGTGAACAATGTTGACACGACACAGGACGAGTGTGCAGTGAGAGTGGTTGACACGAAACAGGACGAGTGTGCAGTGAGTGGTGTTGCCACGACACAGGACGAGTGTGCAGTGAGTGGTGTTGACACGACACAGGACGAGTGTGAAGTGGAGTGGTGTTGACACGACACAGGACGAGTGTGCAGTGAATGTTGTTGCACACGACACAGGACGAGCGTGCAGTGAGAGGTGTTGACACGACACAGGACGAGTGTGCAGTGAGCAATGTTGGACACGACACAGGACGAGTGGGCAGTGAAGGTGTTGACACGACACAGGACGAGTGTGCAGTGAACAATGTGACGACGACACAGGACGAGTGGTGGACGAGTGGTTGACTCGACGACGAGGACGAGTGTGCTAGGAAAGAAATGTTACACGCACAGACGAGTGTGTGCGAGGTGTCGCGATTGTTCAACCCTACGACACGTAGGACGAGTGTGGAGTACAACCATGTACTGTACACATACGACCACATTAGACGAGTGTGCTAGATGGAATCACTGTTGACCGCGTTACATTCAGGACCTAGTGTGCCGTGACTACGGTGTTATCAACTCCACGACACATACGAGTGGTGCGTGCGAGTAGTTGACTCGACACGATTTTGGGGAAACTCCAGCGACTGGGTGGGTTTGGCAAGTAGAGATGGCGTATGGACATTGTTGACCAAAACACAGGCGAGTGTGAAGTGAACAATGTTGCCCGACCGTTACGAGTGTAGCACGATTGAGTGGCGCTTGTGACCAATTCAACAGGCGAAGTGACGAGTGTGGCAGGGATGCAACCAAGTGTTGAACGACACAGGGACGTGTACAGTGAACAATGTTGACAATACACACAGGACGAGTGTTGTCGCAGTTGCATTAAGGGGGTTGATCTATCGACATTCAGGCGAGTGTTGCGTAGTGAACAAATGTTGAAACACCCTGCACTTGCGGGGTGAACTTACGACTAGGTGTGCAGATTATAGGTAAGGATTTTTTGACAGCCTCGGCCAGGACGAGTGTGCAGTGAGTGGTGTTGCATCGGCACTAGGACCGAGTGTGCAGTTGAGTTTGGGTTGCACACGACTCAGCCGATTGTGCAGTGTAAGGTGTGGGTGGATTGACCAGACGAGACATTACGCGTGTGCAAGTGAACAATGTTGACACGGGAGCTGCGAGATTGGTGTATACAATAACACCACAGTATGTCAACTAAGTACTGCTCATAGTTGAGAATGGTGTATGAACAAACACGGGACATTGGTCGACGGCTCTGAACAGCAAATTGTTTTTGAACTAGCGGCGTTTTTGTTTATTAAAATGCTCGATCGTACATTTTTTCAAGTGTGTAACTATATGTTGACTCCCTCACTGGTTTCATCAAACATACAACCAAGCGTTTACACTAGGATGCGATGTGGGTGCATTTTTCTCCTGAGCCTGTTACCAAGGACCGTGTTTACAACATTTACATCGTAGCTTATGAGATACTGATTTATTGCGTGTCGACCCTGTGACAGCTGGATAATTTCATTTCTACGGTTCCGCCTTCTGATCCACGACAGGACTCAGTCGCTTGATTTTCGCTATGTTCATAGCGGTGTGAGTGTTGCTGCGCCTTTGGATCATGAGTCGACACGACCACCGGTGCACTAGTTATATAAAACCCATCTTCTGTCTCTTTATCCTTCCCGCAGCGCCGACGCTTCCTTTGGCCTTGACTGGAGCCCTCTGCGATATCAGCCCTAAGTTCATCTTCTTTTTTCAGTGTCTGGCACAGAAATGATGCCGACACACCCAAAATGTCAGCACCCTCCCTCAAACTTTTAGAATTTAGCTCTCGGTAGCGATCAAGCAAGTCCACTTTGTCTTTGGGTGTCATTTCTGTTCTTTTTCTTTTCTTTGGAGCTGAAGTTAAAGCCATTTTCTGATTCACTGCTTATCCAGCGAGACTAGACAGTGTTGAATTGACATCTGACGGTTTGCTGACAAGGTACGTGTAATCACTGTTCACACAAACGCTGAAGCGTCTTTAGTTGTCATCTAACGGTTTGCTGACAAGAATTCACATCCAGAGATCGACTCTGACCCTCCGAACTCGCTCAATGAAGTATAAATATTGCTGTTGTATTCAAAGTCCTTATAATTAGTAGAGTTCACAATATTACACTCTTGTGATTCGAATTTTACCGCACACAAGTTTTACATTCATGGGAAATCGATGTTTAGAAAATGAACTGACGGAAAAAATGGCTGCCAGTATGGAGTGTATCACAGCAAGCGGAGGAATACACTCACGATGTGATATGGCATTCAGCGTGGCTGTTCAGAACGTTGGTATGCATGTTATGGAAGAATTTAGGCTATCACGTGACCAACCTGTTGCTGAGACTATATTCACTAGTCTCAGCCACGCTGAATGCATACAACAATGCATACACTTAGCATATAATGGACGTCACCCAGTTGACTGGTTCACCAGCTACATCTACGTGGCTCTGCATGCATCTTTTTCAACTCCTACTTGACAAGGCCTATCCCCTAGCCTCAAAATCAAATTTTGAGGAGAAAGCCAGGAAATGTCTCCAGCTGAAAGATGGTACAAAATATGTTGTGCAGTTTATTGGTGGCAGCATTGTTACTAAACTTCGACAGAAAGCTGCAAGCCTGAAAGACACAGCAGCAAAGGAACCATTGATTGCTTGCTTGGGTGAAATGTGTGGTGAGAAAGACAGTGAAAACTGCAGTGACCACCGCATGACAAAGACTCTGAACCGAGGGGGGCTTGTCTTCCTCAAGCCAGCAGCCATATACTTCTTTCACCGTCTGGAGATAGAGGTTCAGGAAGTCTGCAGTGCCCCATCTGACAAGACACAGATGAAGATTTCAGATTGTGTTGAGAAGTGTGAAGCAGATGAGACTGTTACTTCTGCATTCCACTTAGCAACTTATAATGCCCGCGGTGAGATAGAGAGTCAGTGTTTGTCAAGATGGTACAGCTCCCTCTACAAAATTCGTGTTCACTATGAGTGAAAAATGTTTGTACAGAGGTTGAAATGCAAGACTTCTGTTGAAAAGCAGGGGATAAGAAAAAGACGGAAGGAAAAGAACACTGCACCAGAGTAGCAATTTGATAGATCTTGGTTTCTTTCTCAGCTGAATGTACTGATTACAGCTCTTCCTATTTCAGTTTTTGACATGTGTGAATGAGACATGCCTATGTCATACTGCCTGTTTGGCAAACAGTTTTTACCAGAAACAATCGCCAAACATGTTTTTCAACTTTTTGGTGTCTGTGTCTTTCCCGTTTGACATGGTGTTTGGGCAAAACATGTTTGTACTGTATTTCTGCTGTGTTTCTCAGATTAGGGTTTGTTCTAATTTTCCAAAATTGTTCCTATACCAAAAAAAAATTCAAACACAATGTGACATAGCCTGTACTCAATTTCAGGTGCTAGTAATTTGTTTGATTTTGTATTTTGTGTGTTTGTGACAGGACTGATCTCATTGAATTAGGTAGAAATTTTCATTTTGGTATTTTTGTAAGTGCATGTTGATATTTTGTTTGTTGGCTGTTTCAGTTGTGTTTGTAACACATCTTCATGTAATCTCAATCAGCCAAGGATACCATGTGTCACCGTCTAGAACAATTACAGCCAGTAACTACTCATCAGTGTACTGGTTATTCATAATGCTTTTTGTGCGTGTTGTTTGTGCTTATACGTTTAGCCTTTTTTCAGTTTTGCATATTCACGGGTACACAGCTGGGTTTTTAACTTTTGTGTTTGGGCACGAGCTTAATTCTAATTTTGTTTAAGATCTGGTGCCGGTGTAAAGATAATGATACAGACAAGAATGAGTGGAAACAAGAAAAATACAGCAGTGTGTAAAATGTATCCTGTTTACAAGTGAATGTGTGAATAAACAGACAATAAGCCCAAAGAAATCCATGACACACAATGTGAGATTGCATTTTTAATTTAATGGATGAAAAATGTGACTGAAAAACATCACTCTTGACATTCATCAACAGCACTGTATCCAATATTGTCACCAACACCATCAATGCAAATGCATTACATGTACATGTGATTACATCTTGCAAGAATAATTAAAATTTGTATGTGAACAGCACATTCAGATAGCACATGCAATTCTTAAAATACATATGTGGACAGCCATGGAATTCTGTCTGCTGTTGGCATTCCAGGTAGCTGTCTAAATCATGTCTGTGATGCAAACAATTAACACTTTTGAAATCAAATTGATGTGCAAACCATACGAGACAGTCTCATGTAACACAATGCTACAGCATTAAAAAGTACAACCCCCCAAAAAGAAATCTTACAAAGTTCATTTAATCTGTCAAAAATAAAAGCCAGCAGCGGACAGAATTCCCTGGCTGCAAACATGTTATCAAGGTGCACAACCACCCATGCTACGTTGACAATGATTAAAGACTAAAGACTAGCCAATAAAAAAATCTGCAAGGCACAACATCCACCTAATCTCAGAGATGCAACTAAAAGAAAGGAGTAACATCCAAATCAGTGACAAGACAAAACATTCCTTTAAAAGGCACAGTGTGCACTAGTTCTCAATTCAAAATATTACAGCAAACAAATACTTTCACAGAAAATATAACAAAACAGCAGTCAGCTTGTTGCACATATAGCGGGAGTAGACACATTCAAAAATGCATATATAACTTATGCGCTGCGCACAACATTCAACCAAGAATATTGTTAGCATTGAACTTCACACACTGAGGCATTGACTGGAGTCTTTAAATAATGGGAGTGTTGTGCCAAATACTATGTGTTGGATGCTGTGCGCAGGGCTTTAGGCTATGAAATGAAAGTGTTCTACCATTTCAATCTAAACTGGGTTTACATGTAGCCAGAAAACAACATTACACTATCATGACAAAATAAGCATTACTTTCAAGACACAGTGTACTGAATTCACCAATTTCCGCATGCATGTACATGTATTACACTTTAACTGTACAAAATAAATAGCACTGTTTGCTTGTAGCTCATGTATACACATTACAACAGTACCAAGTAGTGCGCATTTGAAGCATAGAGATAAAAGACTGAGCATGTATAAGTGTCAAATTCTGAAGACAGGCCTTTGTGAATTCTGTTACACTTGCAACCCACCTACCCTCATCCATTCAAGGGCCAATTAGATTTTGCTTGAATGTAATGTACTGCCTTCTGAGTAGATCTAAATGTGCATGCCATTTTTCTTAGCGCTGAAGGCCTTCTGCTGCTCTTCCCAGAAGAGTTTGGGTAGCCCATCCAAGTCCTTGATTGCCGCTTCATCCACAGCATTCCGGCCTCTGTGTAACTCTCCTGCAACTGCCACAGCCTCTGTTTCCTTTTTTTCTCTGAATTTTTCCAGTTCTTTTCTTAAATGTACGTTCACCTGGCAACACCTTTGTAGGCTTCCTTCAGCTGACTCTACTTTAAGCGGCTGCAACAGTCTTTGAGTCTGTCTGTCCTTCTTTATTTGCAGTCTCGGCAGAGTTCATCACCTGACTGAATGACCAGCTTGCAGGTGTGTGATCGCACACAAGAAATGTGCGACATGTGCCCAGTTTCAGCTTGCTTTTGATACAGGAAGTAGCGATAGCAGCTGCACTTCCCATTTGGTGGCTCAGCAAAATCCTAGAGTGAGCTGTCCTTTATCCCGTCGCAGATGCGCAACTCCTGTAGCTCATGAAGGAATGTGATCAGTTTCTTCTTCTCCAGGTTGGTTGACAAGTGTGCAGCTGGTAATCTCAGGATCTGAAAAACAAAACATAAAATGATTTTTACAAAACATTCATGTAAAAACAAAACAGTTATATTAAAACAACAGCATTACTCATTACGTACATATTTGGAATAACTTCAACACTTATCCCAAATCTAAACCCCCCAGATTGACATTGGGCCTTTAAATGTGACAACCCCAGTCCTTACAAATTCAGCATGTTACCCTTCTCAACCCGAGGCTTTTTTTAAAACAAATTCCAAATAAAGAGCTGTTTTCTTGTGTCACAACTTTGCAAGAAAATAATTTGTCCAAAAGGTTTCACTCAAATCTGCAGAAATTAGTGGATAATTCTCTCCTTGCTTGCATTGTAAAATTATGTTAGCAAAGGGGCTGGTTTACAGGGAAACGCTTGTAAACAAATCCTACTCGTGTGCACTCTACCAGAGCTAAAACATGCACAAAAGAGCGCAAAAGCAGTCTACGAATAGCCCGAGATACTAATTCTCATGAATTTTCTTATCAAATATTCATTTCTCGCAACTGGTCGGGATTTTAATTGCACCAGTTGGTAGAACACTTAATTTTTAGACACTGCAGCTGTGGATAACCCGTCAGAACAAAATGTTTTGCTAAAGAGGAGCCTTTAATGTTATATTTAGATCATCCATGAATATAAAACATCTTTCAAAATCACTCATACCTTGACATCAGCCTGCAGGTCAGTCTCCACCTTAAGGCTCACAGTGATTTTCCATCCATGATCAGGATACCAAACTCCAAAGACTCCGATGTTTGTATCTTGACAATCCATGGATGCTTCAGTTTCTTGACATCATTCCTGACGTCCTCGAAGTTGTAGTACGAAACTTTATCTGGCGGAGGCTCAGTGGTTCGCGGTTTCTGCAACATAATAAAAATACCATATAAATCATAGATCGAATTGACAGTGTGTAGATCTCACTAAAGACTCAATGGATTTGTTTAACATAAACAACCACGTGCAGTAATGGTAACTTGTTTACAAGTTATCCATTATAGTGATGTTGGCATTGTAAAGGTTAAATGTTAATCAATTGACAATGCAGGGGAGTCCACTTAACTTGTACACTGATAACACAAATTATTAGTTGTTAGTTGTTCTGGTCCCAATTGTGGTTTTCCTTCAGCAGTGTGCATATATATAAAATATCTAAAAAAAATACTCAATAGCTCAAAATACTAATTTTGGTCCCTTCAGGGTGGTCTTGACAGGATTCCACTGTACGCCAACTTCAGGTGTATCTCTTGAGTGACAGTCAAATTAACAATAACATGCACACACACAAACTTACTGGATCAGGCCTTGATGTCAACTTAGGCGTCACAATGGACTTTGAAGGCAGCCAGTGGGTAGGCAAGCTCCCCAAAACCAGTCCGGAACATTTTCCAGAGGGTCCTGTAAAAATCATACACTTTCATTAGATCACATTATTGTATTCATATCAGCTGT
>JAWQFJ010028256.1:30000-42500 GCA_034096865.1 Theodoxus fluviatilis | reverse complement strand
ACGTCACCGCCTGCATGGTCAAAGCCCCCCGCTGTGACTTTTCCTTCACCTCAGGGAGAAACCGCCACCGTACATGAAGAAAATGCACGGAAAATACGAGTGCTAACTCTGCTCGAAAATTCCAGGTGGATATTGCCGACTGTGAAGATAGAGAGAGAAAAAAGCTCGAACAACATGCAGCGATTATCGAGGAGACTCAAAGGTCGAATGAATGCGAGAAAAAAGATAAATGTTTCCTTGACGATTGATTTTTGAGAGATTGTATTTTGCGGAAAAGGCTTTTAACATTCCAGACACTTGCTCTACTTGAGTGGAGTTGGCTCTTAGGTCAGAAGGTTCAAAGTGGGTATTTCGAACCTCGCTCATGAAGTCCTTGCAAATTTCCTCAGAGCACCGGGGCCATTTTTTAATTTTATGCATTTTAAATTCGAAGAAAGATCACAAAACCATGAAATATGTCACATCGAATATAGCCTCGACTTTATCGTGATGAACTTTTCCACATCTCGAGAAGAGATACCATGTAGGAAATAGAATAGAGGTACTGATTAAAGAAGATGGTATAAAAATTATACATTCAGCAGAAACTTTAAATGAGCTTTAAGATACGTTTATATACATGTACATTGGAGAAGGAGAGGATTAGCGCTCATTGGAATGATAACAGTGATACACATGATATCTCATCAATTTCCCTTGTCCTCGGAACAAAATGATGGCAGAAGCTGACAGAGAATGCATGAGATTCCTGTGTAATGGAAGACGCAGTGAAATAAGGAAAAAGGTTGCGGTGAAAAGCTTCGTGGTGGTGGGAATTGAAATGGTTTACATCGTGCAATAGGAAAAGGTATTAAAAATCAGTTAGATGAGACGTGTTTTATATTATTTTATACATTCACCTTCAATTTTCTGACAGCATTAGAGCAAGAAAACGCATTACTAAGTAACAAGATAGGATAAATCAAAGCAGATGCCATAAAACAATATAACCTTTTTGGAGGGAAGTAGAATCCAACTGAAATACCTTACTTGGAAGACTGCTTCATCGAACAGAAAATAACAACATGTTAACTCAGTTTATATTGTGTAATGTATACATATATATGACAGACAAAGAAATGATTGTGTGCAAATGGTGCAGAGCAGAAAATGTATCCATCAAACAGACTGTCAGTGAAGATAGAACTTTCAAAAAGTTCGAACAGATACGAACACAGTGCAGAATTGTGGCAACTTTCTCATGATGAATAGAATAATCGTTAATATCCCCACAAATTAGAAGCAAACTCTTAGAAAGTCCTGTAGCTAGAATATATAGACCAGGACAGGTTATGTCAATATAGATGATATAATGGAAAAGACTAAGAAATATGGCACTAATATTTACTACAATATAATAGTGATGAATAAATCTTTGCCATCAGGGCATATCAAATGGTAACAAAAACTCCAAAATAACGATTGACGTGGTCAAATATCACAGATTAGACCGAAACGCTGTTAAAAATATTAAGCGCAGAATATTTCAGTTCAAAGTATTATCGAATTATATTAACGAACGACATCCTATAAAAAATGAAAATAAAGAAGAACGATATATGCACATATGTTAGATGGAAAAAAGAAACAACAGAGGACTTGTTTAATGTCTGTACACTCATGCTCAAAATTATTCTGTGAACCCGAGTCAGTAGGGAATTTGGAGCAGTTCGCAATAAAAGAATAATAGACTTGACCCCTCGCATTAAAGCATTGCGCCAAAAATCGTTCGTTCTGATACTATTTTTTCTCTCAATTATTTACAGAAATCATTCAGATGTCAAAACTTGTTTCCATTTCAACTCAAACATTTTAATTTATCAAATAAGCGCTTGTTTATTGCCTGAACAAAAGTAGCTTATGAGTTTCGTGCGAAATAGTCTTAGAACTACTTTAACGGCGTATGTCAGGGAGCAGGTCGGCTATCCCACAAGCCTTTCGTGTGACCCTATTTGAGTTGTTCGGACGAAATCCTTCCATCACGTGATGTCAACTGTGCTAGAGACTGTTTTGCCGGAAGGCGAAGTCTCTAGTGGACAAGAATGACTCAAAATGGCATTGGACAGACAGTCAAGATTTACTTAGCGAAACGATTCGACGTCAGATACATATTACAGTGACCGGTGAATTAGTTGGCTCTTTCCAAGAAGCAGATGCAGTCAATCATCAACTAATTATGGCGGGGAAAAGATACACTATAACATATTCAAGGAAGTAAAACCGAACATAACGGACATAGAAAAATATAGACACCAAATAATAAAGACGGGAAAATACTTTGCTAACATTCGCCAAACATAAAATATATTTAAAACAAAATGGACAATGTTGGACAATGGAGAGTTTGGGAGGACAAGGGGAAAAGTGACCAGGCAAAAGGAGATGACTAGCAACAAAATTACTATTCCGCGCTTCTTTCATTCTTTTCACATACTCTTCCTCTGTTACTTCTGCATAGCTATTATCACATTCCAACCTTATATTGATGTAGCCGAGTGCGAACTCGCTACAAAATAACCCAGTCTGTCTCTCTTTTCTCTAGACCACTGAAGCTAGCTGCGCCTTAACTGGCTGCATCCCCCACTATCTCTCTTTGCGTAATCCGACCTGGCCGCTCAGCTGCAGCCGAAGGAAAGAATTTAGGTCACGGGTGCCCTGCTAACCATTTTTTGAATCTTGGTAAGCAGTAAGAAGGCGAAAGGATGATCTAGTTTACTGCATTCGGTCTCCCCTTTCCACCTTCTTTTACTACTTTTTTACTTTAGTATTGTACTTTGGTTGAATTAGAGTGGATAGATGTGTATTTTGATGTCTCTATTTCGGGCCGATTTCTGCATGAAGCGCCGGTTTTGCCGTGGTATTTGTCAGTTAAATTCATTTAACTTCTTGCTCGGTAAATCCGTAAGGAAACGGGTCATGTTATAGCTCGTTAGAAAGGCCGTGATTGACCCTTTACGATCATGTATACAACCTTTTGTAAATCATTTCCGTCTTCTTGTATTTTATACTTTAGTTGGTTCAAACCCCGTCAAGCACCCGACATTTAACGTCTAAAATTGCTAATTTCTCGTAGCAGCGAAGTCTCTCGGAGCTTATACTTGTATAGTTGTAAAGATCGCACTCCCAGCATTCCGTACATATAATCTCCCATGTTTTGGCAACAGATTAATGTTGAGTGCGATTGTTAAAGTTTGGAAACAAACATAACAAGCCTAGAATTGGTCTCTCGCAGCACCGCTGTGCGTGCACCCGAGCGGGTGTTCCCGATGCAGTCCGCGCGCGGAAAAATATAAACAGGTGCGCGTAGCTCAGTGATTCAGTACGCTGCCGGCACTGATCATTGACGTTCGACTGAGCCTGCTGCATGTTATTCCGGTACTTCGCGATGCGGTAGCAGAAACACAAGGTAAGAGGGAAAACATTTATTGCTCATGCTTGATAGGATGTGCTAACGTATCTGTGCAACGTTAGGCCTTGGTGTTACTTTATTTCTAAGTGCAACCTGTCACTTGTGTGTAGCTGTTAAGCCTTAGTCTAGACTCAAGTTTTGCGGTTCTATTTAGTTACTTTGTAAACTTACAGGCTTACTACTCAAATCTTGTGAATTACAGTTAGAGTTTAAAGGAAGATGATTGTGCTATATTTAGATTTCGATGCTAAGCTTAAAGACGCTGTATTCTATCTGATTGTGAGGTAGTTGTGAGAAGTTACTTTAAAGTTACTAATGCTCTGCTAGGACTGTGGTAGGCATGTGCTGAGACCAATGGACTATTGTGTATTTTGCTTATTCTAAAGTTTAGTGATGCGTCATAGGACGTGTGTTAGGATTAAACTGTTCAGGTTGAAATAGTGGTACCCAGTTTACTCAGGTTGCTTTCTGAGCAGTAGATTCTATTATAGCTAACACCTTGTTCTAGCTATTGCAATAGTGTTGCACAGAGTGTTCAGGTTGTTTTAGTGTTGCACACTGTAGTCAGTTACTTTGAAGTTCAATGATGTTTTGGTAGAACTTTGTTACTAATTGTGGCATTTTATATTTGCTGTCCTCGTCTCTCTCTCTCTCTCTCTCTCTGTGTGTGTGTGTGTGTGTGTGTGTGTGTGTGTGTGTGTGTGTGTGTGTGTGTGTGTGTGTGTGTGTGTGATTGGTCGCTGATTGGGCAGTGATACAAATACTCATGATCATGCACTTATGACCCTGTGAAATAAAGGTCTAATGGTTTGCATAAAGTCATGATCATGCAATTGAGATGATTGAAACAATCTAATGGTTTGCAATTACTCGGCACCCGTCAGTGACCCATGTTGTGATGTCTGTTTTATTTTTTTGTCTTTGCATTTTGTACTTTTTAATGATTTTTTAGACTGAATAGTGACATTTTCTGATTTTATTGATTTTCAGTCTGCCTTCATGGTGTACGTAAATAAAACATCTCGTCGCCCAACCTGCCGTGTCCTCTTGATACGAGAGTGTGTCAAAAACACCACGGTGAACCCCCACTCATCCCCCCCAACCACCATCTCATTGAAATCATCCTTGCTCTAATTTTCTTTCGTTTTGTGGGAATGAAATGCATGAATATTATTTGAGCTGAATGAGATTCATACATTGCAGTGATTGAAAGCTGACCGTGTGTGTGTGTGTGTGTGTGTGTGTGTGTGTGTGTGTGTGTGTGTGTTTGTTGGTTGGTTGATTTTCTTTTTCCAATTTTATTGCATTGGTGGCAATAAAGGTATATTAAAAATGCAAATTTTTTAAAATCCTGTTTAGCTGCTTAGAGTAAAATTTTGTTCAATTGAGAGTGCTTACTACCGCAACTCTGGGGAAATTTCAAAATGAAAGGTTTTAAGGTTTTTGAGAAGATTACGGCGATACCATACGTTAGGAAGATTCAATATTGGAATTGAATTGATCAACGTAAATACAAGTTAGTTCAATTTATCCAACTTGCCTTCCTCTCTGAGCATTTGTTGCAGAAGGATGTTCATACACAACATTTTTAAAGGCAATTAGACCCACAATTAAAGTGTGGGGAGTGGGATGAATGTAAATTTAGATGCTGATTTGGTAGAGGAATCTTCTTTATGACACTATTGTACTTTTAGTGTGCGCTATGATAAACTGAAGTGGTTGTGTGTGTGTGTGTGTGTGTGTCCGCGCGCGCGCGCGCGTGTGTGTGTTCTTGTTGTGTGTATGCATGTGTATCTTCGTGTGCACGAGTTTCCATGTGTGTGCATGTGTGTGTGTGTGTGTATGTGTGTGTGTGTGTGTGTGTGTGTGTGTGTGTGTGTGTGTGTGTGTGCATGTGTGTTTGCGGTGTGGCAGTATGCGAGCTCGCACAAAATTCATATGCAAAATAGTTTAAGATATTCGTTACGTACAAACCAGTACGTTTTGTAGCAAGTAAGAATGGCAAGTAACTCCCAACGAAGCGAAACAAACTGACTGTCTTCAGAGGGAGAGCCTCGTCATTTAGTGTGTCGGCCTTCAAAACCTCCTGACATGCTCGGGGGAGGGCCACACCTGGTCACAGTTCCAGGTTCCACTCTGTTGTCCTAATCTATTTGCGCTGAGCGCGCGTCATGGGGCAGAGTCTGCCTGCTTCCGCTACTCCTCGGATGTGGAGATGAGGTCTCTGGTGTTCTGCCTGACCCAAATCCAGCATGGTGCCTTCTCACCTGCCTCTGCCATCGCCATCTTGGAGCATTGACGGCTGGAGAGACCGAGTTGTGTGCAGGTGTTTTGAACCGAGTGGCGTTCAAAACCCCTAACTCGTACCTCAGCAGCAAAGACAGAAGCCCTAACCACCACCACCCTCCCCCCTCCCCTCCCCTCCCCCTCCCCCCCCCCCCCCCCGGGATTTCAACTGGTTGGAAAGAGGTTAATTCTTGGCGAGATGGATACGATGCCATTCTTCCATCTTGCCTTCCATGGGAACAGTCGGCATAGTCCAGTCTCAACGACGATTTTGTTTCCACATTGTAACACCCAGTAAATATGTTGCGATAACCCAAGAGGGCATAATTAGTTTTTTTATGTCCTCTTGTCTTACAAACAATCCTAAAGTCGTCATTTACTTAATGGTGCATTCTTCACAACAGCGAAGTATCTACCCTCTACGCCCTTCTCACGGGTGATGTTGACTTATATGTGTCCACTTTGCATAAACAAGAGAAGGACAACCGAAAAAGACATTGTTCACGCAGATAACGTCCAGTTCTACTTGCAGGTGAATACTATTTTATAGCGTTTCACATGTGCTTCATGCAAACCACATACAAATCGTTCATAACATGCTTAAACAATTAAGGACAGTGCAAAACATCGTCTCATGAGTTCTACCAACATGAGTAAATTATCTGTTACTTCATTCAAAACGCCAAGTCAACGATTTGTTTGGATAATTTGCGATTATCAGTCGTCACCGACGTGTGGTATTATCAGCTCTGGCTGCAGGGTGTTTCATCTGCTACGACTGCGGGAGACTGTATGTCTCAAGGTGTACCCTACGCAGGCGCGACTTCGGCCTACTACGAAGAATATTCGACTTCGTGTAAGTAAGACACTGATTTTGGAGGTTTACCAAATATATCGGCAGTTCGAAGTAGATTTCGGTGATCGTGTTCTTCAAAGTGCTACGTACACTTGGACCAAGTTGACCGAGGCTGCATCCCAGTTGGTCATTTACAATCGTTCTTTCGTTTGGGAGTCGCGGAAAGTCTATGTTGTACTTCCACTTCGGCCAATTTGTATGCGACAGCCCCTGAACACACGTTCTCTGAGGTCACTTTGGTCTTCGTTTGCTGCGGGTACTACGTCTAATTAGAACACACCTGTAGAATTGGCCTGTACGGCCATCTGAGGACAGACATCATGATAACACAACTCGTCGACAACAGTCACTATGTATCTGAGTGACTACGGGCTGGATCTTCTGTCGTTTGTGCTTAAGGTGGGTGCGGCGTTTGAAGTTGCTCGGAAGCCCAGGGTTTTCATCACCGAGCAAGTCGACGTGACTCACTTGACATATTCCTGTAGACTCCCGGTGGAGCATAGGGCCGCAACAACACCTCGCCAACGCACTCTGTTCTGGGCTGTTCTCCTCAGCGGAGTCCACGTCATTCCGGCGTCCTTCACTTCGCTCTCGACAGACCTTCTCCACGACTGTTTGGGCCGTCCCACTTTTCTTTTTCCCTGTGGGTTCCAGTCAAGTGTTTGCCTCGTGACGTTGTCTGCTGGTTTGCACAGTGTGTGACCTATCCACCCCCATTTCCTTTTCTTGATGTCCTGACTGATGGGGTTCTGGGTTTTTTCTCTTACATAGGTCTGTGTTGGAGATCTTCTCAGGCCACCTGATATTGAGGATGTAGCGCAAGCACTTGTTGACAAAAGTCTGTACCTTGTTGGTGATGGTGTTGGTTACCCGCCATGTTTTGGACCCATAGAGGAGTTGAAGATGCGAACTTTGCTGCGCTGGGATAAGGCCTTGGAGTTCCAGATGGGACGCAGGGTGTTGAACGCTACCCTTGCCTTGTTAATCCTGCTCTTAACATCGTCGTCTGCGCCACCATCAATGTTGACCACGCTTCCTAAGTAGACAAAGTGGTCAGTTTCCACTAGGTCTTCTCCCTGTAGCTGTAGTGACTGATGTAGTCGGTTGTTCATACGCATCACCTCTGCCTTCTTGGTGTTGATTTTCAGGCCGGTCTTTCCTGCCTCCTCCGCTAGTCGGGTTAGCTTGGACTGTGCATGCTGCTGTTTGTGGGACAGGAGGCCGACGACGTCCGCAAAATCCAGGTCCTCTAGGTGTTTGGTGAAGGTCCACTGGATGCCAGTGTTGCTGCCCTCTGTGGTTCTTCTCATGATCCAGTCTATGACGTTCAGGAAAATTGTCGGCGAGAGCATACAACCCTGTCTCACTCCTGTCTTCATTGCGAAGGGGTCAGTCAGCTTCCTGTTTTGAATAATCTGACAAGATAAGTCCTCATAAAGCTGCTGGATGATGCTTATGAGTTAGCTCATATTACTTCTGCCTCAGAAGAAAAAAACAGGGTACATGTGAAGGCTCTGGGAAGCTGTGGAGTTGACCCCTCTGTGTACATCCTCAGTCTGCCTGCCTGTCCCCCAGGAGGTGAGATCGAGTTGGAGTGATAATAAGGGTATTCTGATAACCAGGGAGTTATCAAAGTGTGCTGCTTGAGCATCCAGTGTTGGGTAAAAGTCGCAACATAAAAAGCACCGTTACCTTATTACCTCTGACCAGCGAGAACATATGTGAGAACGTGATATTTATTCAAAGGTAAGCTTTAGGATGCAATTATACAGTCAGTAATATTTAGCTTTCATAAACAGGACAACACACTTACGGAGCAGCGAGACGACTGATGGTTTTCACAGGAAGAGCACCGTCTTCAAATGCTTCAGCCCTGTCTGATGTTTTCATAAAAAGCTTTCATTAAAGCTTTTAGCTTTCACAAACAGAAATGTATTTATTTCAAGAATATACGAAAGACAATAGGACCCCTTTACTATCTAAAACGAAATGGCTGACGTTTGCACGATATTTCCGCATTTTTATATTTTATAATCACGTGTATGATGATATGACCTGCCAATGAGTAAAGCGCTTCGAGACCCATGCATGGATGATAAGTCGCAAAATAAAACCACACCATCACCATTACATCAAAAGCTAGATAGCCAAAGTCTCCATAGTTCCTTGTAAGTCGCAACATAAAACCACACCATCACCATTACATCAAAAGCTAGATAGCCAAAGTCTCCATAGTTCCTTGTAAGTGCAACATCAAACGAAAACCGTGTCTTATTACTCATCTCGAATATAATAAAATGGGTTCAGTTCCACACCAATTTGTAAAACAAAGGTTAACAATAAAATCCCAACCGGTTAGGCTACAAGTATAATTATGTGTATGGATTAGCTACAAACAATGGTTAGTACACAACTTGATGTTGTGAAGCAGTGCTTGGTATGCAGTTTGATACAGCAAAGTAATGATTAATATGCAGTTTGAGACGGTCAATCAATGCTGGACTTACAGTTTGATACAGTAAAGCAATTATTGGCATGCAGCTTGAGAGAATAAAGCAGTGCTTGATGTTTAACTTGATATATCAAAGCAATGACTGATATGCATCTTGAGTGAGTGAAGCAATGATTGGTGTACAACTTGATACATCAAAGCAATGACTGATATGCAGCTTGAGTGAGTGAAGCAATGATTGGTGTACAACTTGGTACAGCGAAGTAAATATTGATATGCAACTTGAGAGAGTGAAGCAATGTTTGATGTACAGCTTAATACAGTAAAACGATGCTTGATAATGAGCTTCATACAATGAAGCAATGCTTGATGTTCAACCTGAGGGAGTGAAGCAATGCTTAATATGCACCATGATACAGTGAAACAATGATTGAAATGCATAAAATGCAGCTTGATACAGTGAAGCAATGATTGAAATGCATAAAATGCAGCTTGATACAGTGAAACAATGATTGAAATGCATAAAATGCAGCTTGATACAGTGAAGCAATGATTGAAATGCATAAAATGCAGCTTGATACAGTGAAGCAATGATTGAAATGCATAAAATGCAGCTTGATACAGTGAAGCAATGATTGAAATGCATAAAATGCAGCTTGATACAATGAAACAATGCTTGATGAGCAGCTTGATGATGTAAAGTGATGCTTGATATTCAACTTGTTACAATGAAACAATGCTTGACATGCAACTTGAGGTAGAGAATCAATGTTTGATGTACGGCCTGATACAGTGAATCAATTCTCACTATACTGCTTGCACTAGTGAAGTCATGCTCGGCCTACAGATTAAAATAGTGAAGCAATGTTCGACGTGCAGTCTGAGACAGTGAAGCAATGCTTGGTGTCCAGACTGAGTTAGTAAAGCAATGCTTGTTTTGCAGCATAAAATGGGGATGCAAGGTTTGATAGTTTAAACTAGTGTAGCACTGCTTGAAAGACAACTCGAGGTGGTGAAGGAATACACGTGGTACATGTATATGACAGCCCGAGGCAGCGAAGCAGGCCCCGAAAGCTGTTTCGGACATGGATTCCAGGTGAGAAGGAGGGTGTCTCGTCACAGCTACGTGTGTCCAAAAAATTAACGCGACAGTCACACCGTCAGTCATTGGTGATTCTGCAGCAAAGAATGAGTAATCGATTTCTGTCCCTAATTGCCACATACAGATATACATTTAGTACCATTCGTATGAGAAAGCGAGGCAGTGTGAATAGAGAGTATGTGTTGAAGCGAGAAGTAAGGCTAGTCGACTGCAATTAAGGATGGTTTTGATTGTGAAGTTTTGACATGCAAAGAAGATTGTCCCCCGTAGTCTCGCATCACAACTAAACTGCCGCGGGAACAGCAAACATGTCTGCGGGTGATAGCTTTGATAATTCATGTTCCAAAGTTTCCCTGTGTATAGCTGATTATGTTGGAACGCCATTACTCACTATTTGAAGGAAAATGTCAAACACTTAACCTGTTTTTTAAATAAAGGCCAGGGGAGTTTTTGTCTTTAAAGGCGACATTCCTCCCTGTTATGGATCCTCAAACCGCACACTTCAACCCCTTGGGATATCAGGCCTCTTTCAATGTCAATTTGACTCTTTTCACATGTCTCTTGTGAACATACGACGCTGTGAGTGTGAATGAATGCTCTACACCAGTCTTGCAGACGTTTTCCACCACAGCTCTCACAAGCACTCGGTTTCTGCTCCCAGTTGAGGGAAGACAGGGACCTTGCTCGAGCATGCAGGTGCAACGCCAAGACCCGTAACACATCGAACACTGCTCGCGCTGGTTTGCAAGCGGCTGCATATCCTGAACATATAGATAGAGCACTCTACCGCGCAGCTGGAGCACTACCAGAATAAATGAACACAGCATTGCATTACCTGTGGATGGAACGACGCGCATCACTTTCAAAGGACAATGATGATAAACCCCGTTTCCGACATCGAAAGCGTTAACGATTCAAACTTTTTGTGTTGTCACTGTTGAAGCTGATTCCAGATCGACCTTTTCCGCTACAGTCCATGAGTGTGTACAGTAAATTTCACGACCGACACTCAGTGTATTTTTTTCTTCTTGAAAACCTTATACAAAATTTATTAAGTCCTATCGTGTGGGGCCCGGCTCGTATACCTCTTCAGGGCCCGCATGCAAAAGAGGGAAGAATCGTCTGCCTATGTGAGTAAGTGTCAACTATTCAAATAAAATCACTACTTAGGGATGCATGAGTCAAAAGTGGTGGTTCCTTCATAAATAACGATGTACTGTAACCACCCGTATTCTAGTACAGGCAGGACCCATGAGTACAGCGGTAGTTACAGCAAGTTTGGGCGCCATTGGTGGCTTCGGTTCGCGCAGAACAAGCTGTTACTTTGGGGTACTTGAAACCCATCCGAAGGAACTGTAAGCAATGAACAGCACAAATTTTTCAAAGCTGCATATTGAATGCAGTAATAGCAAAGATTATAGGTTACACAAAGATAGCTCATGCCGAGCTTTTGCTATATAGAGTTACAAGATGCTCGGAACGCAGTGCCCCAAGCGGCCAGGACTATGGGGAAGTAATCACACTGCTTAGATACATGTAAAAAGTGCTTGTTTGTCGACGCGTTTCTGATGCATTCCGATCATGTTTGTGAATACATTTACGGTGTAATGTGTAATAAAATGATTTGCTGCAATAATGGGGGTGTTTTGGCTTTGTTTTTTTGTAGCAGGCGTTGTGAAATCGAAATATTTGGTTCATCGAAATGTGAGCCTATAATCCGTTTCAACATTGCTCTGTCAGTGGAGACAAAGATTATTCGTCTGCTAGCCATCTAGGTACATACGACCGGTGAGGTTTGTTTACTTATCTTCTGTGGGTTTTGTGCAGAAAGTATACGTTAAAACAGTCTAATATGACTATTTTCGATTAGTTTTTAATCTAATTAATATTTTTGCATGTTTTAACGCGGCCGGATCTTTGGCATTACTCCCCGGGCGTGCGAAGTCAGTAGCGTCCACTGACAGAGCAATGTTTAAACGGACTATAGGCTCACGCGCATGCGCACAAGCATCCATTTAGATGAACCAAATCTTTCGATTTCACAACGCCTGCTACAAAAAAACAAAGCCAAAACACCCCCATTATTGCAGCAAATCATTTTATTACACATTACACCGTAAATGTATTCACAAACATGATCGGAATGCATCAGAAACGCGTCGACAAACAAGCACTTTTTACATGTATCTAAGCAGAGTGATTACTTCCCCATAGTCCAGGCCGATTGGGGCGCAACGTGTCTCGATCCTCATAACAATGAGCTTATGAGCTATCTTTGTGTAACCTATAATCTTTGGTAATAGGTCGTGTAAGTTCCTACATTAAAACAAATGGAAATGTGGGTCGACGCACCTAA
>JAWQFJ010028256.1:22500-25000 GCA_034096865.1 Theodoxus fluviatilis | reverse complement strand
CACACACACACAATCATCATTGAGGTCCTTCGCTTTGCGACGATGGCGTCAGTGGCGTATCATGTGTGTCCTCAGGCCGAACGCCAATGCGCAGGGACGTCCACACACGGGGCAGGCCGCTGCAGCGGGAGTAGGGCCTTCTGTTTTGTCTTTTCTGGTCTGGCGTTTCCTGTCGAGGCTGGCCAGGCGCTCTGCTTCGAAGGCCTTGCTGCCTTTGTAGACTAGCTGTCGCCAAACACACACACACACACACACACACACACACACACACACAACATGGCGAAACTGTGTTTACATCTGCAAGTATTGGTGATATCTTGCTTTCAACGTTGTATTTCATAACTTGTATAAGAAAATAAAAATCCTATTTCATTGTCAGATGTTGGTTTTTGTGCAAAGATCTTTACTGCCTCCGTGACAAATTTATCCAAATTCCGGGCAGACTGATTGGTCATGTTGGATGATTGCATCTGCAATGCCAAATCACTGTTTTCATGCGTTAATTCCTTTTGTGTTTTTGTTTTACTCTGATCATTGCTCACACAAACGCCTTTGGAAATAATCGTGTGTTGCATGTTTCACGGCCTTCAGGTCTGAAATGTACATCGCCTTCACATACTTGGTCTTCACTACCCTATCCTGTCCACCTCAACCCTCCTCCTTCAATACCCCTCCCCAGAACCTCTTCTTGTCACCCGTTCTAAACTTGTAATACAATAGGTAATCATTACACTCGTGTCTAGGGAAATGTATTACCTCTGACCACTGCTAGATAAACATCGCCTGAACAGCACGCAGAAGCTTTATCCATCACGTGCTTCGCGATGCACATGCCACATAATAACCTTATAATTGTACTTGGCATACGCGTTCTCCTTCCCACAGCTCGAGTAGCAAGCAAAAACTGAGACATGAGGACTAGTCCTCATAGCCTTGCGATTCTTCTACGCTTTACTGGCAAACCGTTCGGATGGGTGTTGTTGTTGTTGTTGTTGTTGTTGTTGCGTACTTGGGCTAAACACTCCCAGAATCACCCAAGTGAGTGAGATGATTGCGTGTGTGACTGTTTTTGAACACCCCGCCATATAGGCAGCCACACTCCGTCTTCAGGGGATTTGATCTCTGTCTCCAGAGAATGCAAGTTGTTATGTTAGGAGCTTACCACGGCTGAAGATAATCCCCACATAACAGTACAACATAACATTTTGCTGTAGCCTTGGTTTTTGGCTGGAGTCAACAAGTAACAACAGCCTTTGCCCAAAGCAAGTTCGGATGGGTGAAATCAATAAGTCGAGTACCACTCACCCTCATTTGTCATTGCCCCGATGACTGAGGCGAAGATTTACTGCCGTACGCAGTGGAGAAGGAGCGCCCCGGTAACCATTTATCTGCTATAACTACCTTAATGTAGATGGAAATAGTACCAACATTTAATAGCAAGATATAAACAAGCAATGGATTTTTCTTAGAAAAGCGCGTGTTCATTGCGAGAAAACTTCAAGAGTATTTCTTACTGCTACAACTGTTTCACATATAAATACAGTTTCACCTATTCAAACAAACCTTTAAACACGCGCCCGCGTGCATGCGCTCACGCTCGCGCGCACACACATATGCACACACACATGCACACGCATAAACTTCACAAACACGCACACACAATACACACACACACACACACACACACACACACACACACACACACACGCACACGCACACACACACACACACAATGTGCAAACACACACACACATACACACACACACATACACACGCACACACACATATATACACACACTGTATGTTTTATGTGTGTACATTCGCAAGTGCACAAAAGGGGTCATGCCTACATAGCAACACAACATTCGCACACACACGCGAGCATGCATTTGTGTGCATGCATGTAATCTCACACAAGTGCTCACTTACACTCTCAAACACACGTGCAGACATTTGCAAGCAAGCCCACACACAGCCAGACGCGCGCGCACGTGCACGCAGGCTTCAGTGCATACATGCACACATACGCGCTCATGCACATACTGAAACACAAACGACGGAATCTAACAAAGAAATAACTGCTTATCCCCTACGCTATGGAGTTAATATGACATGATTCATCTGTGAAGTATTGTGAGAGATGAAATTTGTCGAGAGAGATCGCCTGCAAAACTGTATGAACTTCATTGTGCAACATACGGCCGGGTCAACCTCAATTGCTGGGACCTTGCCTACTGAGCTTGTAGGGCCTGCACCAGTAGCCCAGCAGGGGCGGCTCCAAACAGCGAAAAAGACTGTCCGGGGGGAGAGAAGGGGAGGGGGAGGGGGAGGGGGAGGGGAAAAGGGGGGGGGGGGGCTGAGGGAGGTGAGGCAATGGGGCAGTGTCCGATAATTTGCATCCAACTCTCAAACCAACCTGGAAGATCAGCTCGAACCCACGCACACAACAAAATGGTGGGCAAATTTCGTATCCAACCTGACGATGTTGGTGGTGAGTTAT
>JAWQFJ010028256.1:0-15000 GCA_034096865.1 Theodoxus fluviatilis | reverse complement strand
GAACTCTTTGTTTCTTATAGTTACTTTGTCCATGTTGAATAAAGACAAAATCGAAGTTCATGCAAACAAGACTCGGTAACTTGATCTAAAAGTAGGACTCTCGTCGCCTTTTTGACAGTAAAGCAACCTTGTATTTACATGACGATCATTAGGCAGCTACAGTTTATTTATGAACGATGTTTGATTCCATGTTATGAATCTTTGAGGACGTTTACTACAAGCGTGCATAGATTTACTGTACCTGAGAGTGTAAAGCGGAGGAAAGAGAGGTGATGTCCTTTGCCACGAACACTGCTGTGCGTAGGGCGGAGGAGGAAAAACAGGAACAGTTAAATGACCAAAGAGCCACGAGGAGGAAGAACAGAAAGCAGCTGGGAACTCTCCAGTTTTTTTTCTGCAGCAACTGCAGAAGAGACTGCGACTCCATTATTGGACACTTGGGTCATATTAGGGAGCTTTGCACAACAGCGACGACATACATGTATATGTGTCATCGTATCCAGGGACAAAAAGAAGACGGCCAACGACGAAGACAGCATCGTAAGGTAGGGTTAACTTCACTGGATATGTGCAAGGAAACCGTACTTCGTGGCAGATACCTAATCTCTGCTAAAGTTTGTCCTTGCGTTTCTGTCCTCTCAACCTTTTCAGTATCTATCGATTTTGCGGGATTGTGGGTCTCTATCGAACTTGTATATATATATATATATATATATATATATATATATATATATATATATATATATATATATATATCACTTACAGAATATTTGAATAAATGAACAAATAACCCAAAATAGTATTATGCCAGTGTTTCAAAATAGTCAATACTAAGGCTTTAAAGTTTGATATATGTTATCCTCCAGATCGGTCAGACAAAGCATATATTACACAGACACTATATTGATTTCACTAGTATTGACAATTTGAGCAATTTCTCGGACTGAAACCAGACGCACACTTCGGGAAAAAACATTGTCATCTGCAGCACTTTGGGAAATGGCAGTCTGTCCGCCCAAAGGCATTTGCACTTAGTGGACGCACTGTGAACATGGATTTTGTTTGTAATTTTATGACTGAGTATCTCATCAACAATAGACCGTTGCACTGTGCCATTCTGAAATCAAGTAATTATTTTCCGTCGGGGAAACAAAACTACTATGCTCGTGAGAAACAGACACCCTTAAAAAACGCTTACTCTACCCTTTCCTCTAACCCCGTCGGATCATCTGTGCCCGGTGCCCGTCTGGTGCCAGCTGGGTTCTCTTGTCTTTTGGACTGCGCCTGTGCCCCTGGCAATTCAATCTCTGACCTCGGCATTAGTCACACAGCTCATCGAATTTATTGCGGTTATTTGCCCTAGCTATTTTTGTATCGACTCCAGAACACATCCTGATGAACTGCTGCTCGCTGACGAGATTGACAAATCGATAAGCCCTTTGAAATGCCCGAAATTTCAAAGACGACCAAGGAATTTTTTCCAGTTCCGTCATCCCTGTGCAAAACGGAAAGAGTGCCTCTGGAGAAGGCAGACATTGGCTCTGTAGGTGAGAGTAGGTCGTCACCACGACTTGACAAAGACCAGGGACCAGGCGAGACAAGTCGGAGAGGAGCTTCGCACAGTTAAAATTCATGAGATTCCCCCTTGCAGAAGCGGCGCTGATTCATCACTGTTAAACGAAGATATTTGTCCTCCCTGATGCGATTTCAAACGCTGTTTGCGCTGTCTCGCTCTCTATGCATTATTCAGTCTCCTAGGCGACGCCTACTTTCCACCGTCGAAATTGTTTTCCACGTCTGAAAAAGTCCAGGCCTCTAGCGCTGTGCGCACGAGTAATCTTCCCATGGTCCTGGCCTGGAGCTGTGATATATAACCACGTCGTACTCGTAATCATGACTGCTACGTCGTCCACCTACTCTCTCACATACAGCGGGCACGCATTACCCGCTCGCAAATTCAGACCTGATTTACTATGGACTTCTGCCTCTGTAGCAAGACAACCTGATAGCATCGGGAGATAAAATCGAGATGTACCGAGTTTTTTGTCCCTGCGACCGCTTTTCTCCATCGTGATTGCAAATCCGGTTTATGAGATACGTTGTCCTGAATTTCTCACGCACAACCACTATCCATTTTGAATCTATTTGATATTCGTCTCGTGATATTCCTCTGATGCTGGCGAAGGACCATGGCAACAGAAGTCGCACTACAAAGATTGTCTAAGAATAAATTCTTAACCAGCGTTCCAAATGCTTGTGATTTTTAAAAATTGTCTACAGTAGGAAGTTCAACGATAAAAGCTGCAATTATCGAAATCCCTTGCACTTTATTTCAACCAAAACTGCCAACATGGCTTCGACACATGAGTTATAGCTCACTGTGTAACGTAAATACAAACAAGAGTAGCTTACGGCCGGAACCACTCGATGCCCCTTTCTTTAGGAGGAACCCCTGGTAGTGGGTTTTCGGAGCCTGTCCCAGTAGCTCAGTCAGGGGCAGCCCCAAGAAACGAAAGAGGCCCCCGGTGTATATCGGGACAAGACCACATATCGCTGTTTACCCATCACTAGGCGTAGACGAGAAAGTCTTCACATGCTTGTCACAGAGATCACAAATAAGGGTATCGCACATTCGGATTACATTCGAAATGGCACAGCACACTCCCTAACCTCCTTTATATGCCCCTCGTCAGCTTGAATCCCTGGTTGTTGGATTTTCGAGGCCACCTCCAGTACATCTACCATGGGTGGTCCTAGCAGTCAAGAAGCTTTGTAGAGGCATCTGCGTTGTGTGTAGGAGAAACCGTTTGTGGTGTAATCTCCCGGAATCGTATCATGTAACTATGAACCTGTGTATCTGTGTATTTATGTATCTGAGTATCTATATATCTGTTTAAATATGTGTATGTGTGTGTGTAAAATTATCTCTGCCTGTCTGTCTGTCTGTCTGTCTGTCTGTCTGTCTGTCTGTCTGTCTGTCTGTCTGTGTGTCTGTGTGTCTGTATGTCTGTCTGTCTGTCTGTCTGTCTGTCTGTCTGTCTGTCTGTCTGTCTGTCTGTCTGTCTGTCTGTCTGTCTGTCTGTCTGTCTGTCTGTCTGTCTGTCTGTCTGTCTGTCTATCTGTCTGTCTGTCTTTTTGTTTGGTCTGTCTGTCTGTCTGTCTGTCTGTCAACCTCTCTCTTTCTTTCTTTCCCCCTCTCTCTCTCTCTCTCTCTCTCTCTCTCTCTCTCTCTCTCTCTCTCTCTCTCTCTCTCCCTCTCATCTAACTAATCTTTCTAATCTATCTAATCTATCTAATCTGTCTATATATCTGTCTGTCTGTCTGTCTGTCTGTCTATCTATCTATCTGTGTGTCTGTGTGTATATCTCTGTGTGTGTGTGTGTGTGTGTGTGTGTGTGTCCGTCTGTGTGTCCGTATGTGTGTCTGTCTGTGTGTCTGTCGCTGTGTCTGTCTGTGTGTCTGTCTGTCTGTGTGTCTGTCTGTCTGTCTGTCTGTCTGTCTGCCCTGTCTGTCTGTCTGCCTGTCTGTGTGTGTGTGTGTGTTTGTGCGTGTGTGTCTGTCTGTCTGTCTGTCTGCCTGTCTGCCTGTATGTCGATCTGTGTGTATGTGCGTCTGTGTGTCTGTCTGTCTGTCTGTCTGTCTGTCTGTCTGTCTGTCTGTCTGTCTGTCTGTCTGTCTGTCTGTCTGTCTGTCTGTATGTCTGTATGTCTGTCTGTCAATATGTGTGTAGCTGTGTGTGTGTGTGTGTGTGTGTATGTGTGTGCGTTTGTGTGTATGTGTGTGTGTGTGTGTGTGTCTGAGTGTGTGTGTGTGTGTGTGCGTGCGTGTGTGTGTGTGTCAGTCTGTCTGTGTGGCATTCAATCTATCTATCAAGGATATAGTCGGCTAAACAGTTGTTGAGTAAACGCTGAGAAATGTAAAAGAGTTGAGATTTATTTTATGTTCATGCTTTTTTAAATTTGATTGTGCTTCAATAAATATGTAACATTAACGTTGCAATATCTCATACACACACACACACATATATATATATATATATATATATATATATATATATATAAACACACAGACGCTCTTAAGACAAGGGAAGTGATTCTGACCTACTGAACATACCTAACTTATTTTTGCACGATTTCGTGTGAACATTGTTCAGTGCCCCTGATAGGTTTGAGGGCTACCTCATCATTGAAATGTTCACAACAATTTTGTCTGATTTTCCCTCACTTTGGTTGTGTCTATTTTAGACTACCTGAAAGCTATCATAATAGATGCCTTTTGCGGGCTCCTGCATGCGAGGCTGTTGGACGGCTTGTCGAGCCGATTGTGCATCTCGGACCTATAAGATATCGGGTTGTTATGCATACCAGCCCAGGACAGGATCAGGCAAGACTTCACTGTGTATTCAAACCGCTGTAAAAAAAAATAGCAGAACCGATTCCACGAGCATCAACACGCTGATCATTTTTTCTCGTTTCCAGTCCACAGGAAAACTTGGTACACTAATCTACTAATGTGTTTTTATACCTTTGCGGATCATTTCTTCTGTCCAGAAAAATATGACTGTTACATTATTTCAAACGATTTGCAAATGGCTATGTTTAGTGAGCAGTGTGCCCCACATTAATTCTATCGGGTTGGCCTAACAGAGAAGGTTTGCGAAAATGTTACGCTAACATAGGCTGCAAACGTAACGACAACGCTAGCTGCTCCTAGATGCTGAAATGCAAGCACAGCAATAAAACATATCGTTTATGCTGTGTTCACTGGTAGAAAAATTTGACTGACATACTCTTCCAGAGGTTTCACGCACTTGTCAACCGACGCAAACGCAATTCATTACGTAGATCAACACTGTATAATTTTTGTATTTGATCTTGATCATTTTTCTTGTCTCGTCGATTCTTTCTTGTATGTAAATGTGCTTGACATTTGAAGATGAGCAAAGATAAGGATTTATTTATGAAGATGATAAAGATCACTCCAGTGCTCTTCCAGACGCGCTTTCTGTCCTGCTGAGCAAGCTCTAGTTCCTTATCAAGCGTTTGAAGATTCCATGAAAGAAAATTGTACAAATTATTCCCGCTGCGTTCAAATTCAAATATTCCGTAAGGTTAACCTGAAAATACATGCTAGCAATAGGATGCCACAATCAGAATTGCACATGAATGATTCGGGGCAATTTTGGAGCAATCCAAATTGTGATGGGGAGGGGTTATAGTCTAGAAACCAGCCAGAGGGAGAGGTCTTCTTAAGGCCTCCTCACACAAGGCAAGTTTTTTTTGGAAAGGACAGAAAAAGTATCTTTGTCTGCGGCAAGACAACTAGATGAGAGCTGGGGGGACGAAAAAGAATAAAGGTGAATTCATCAACCGGAAAACGAACCCTAGATATCCGTGTGGCAGGCACCAATTCTACCACAAGACCACATATGCTTGTGATGGGTAGAGTGTGTTGAAATAAGTGATTCCAGGTTTTCCCGTATCCCAACCAATTCGACCTTCCCCCCCCCCCCCCCCAACATAGCAAGAAAACGGTATGGTGTAAAATTGCATCATTTATTCATGATTAACTCCGCTGTTGGTCCAGTCTTCTTTTCAATCATAGTCATCACTTGTAATTGTGAGATATTGCACCAGCAATAAACGCTTATTCTGCAATGCATACATATTACTACACATAGACAACTATTTCAACGTATGGGCTCATTATCTTCAAACGCATAAGTAGCAATACATCGACTCATGAAGCAATATGCTCGATTAGTACTTAGTAGAAATATTACTACCCCATCAAGTCAAATGTTTTCCATACTTAAATTGCTAATTTTGAAAACATATATTATACCAGACAGTTATTCTCACATACAAAGCTTTCAATAACTTTGTCCGTCGTAAATAAAGAGCCTTTTCTACTCAACTAATAAATGCTAACAGTGTCATTCGAGAGCCAATGTGGAGCTTCCTTCAATATGAAAAATAATTGTCAGAAAATCATTTGTTTATTCCTTTACCAGACCATGAAACTGTATTAACATTGATATCGAGTGATCTGAAACTGTGTCCATCTTTAAAAAGAAAACACATACATTCTACCTTCAATTGCAAAGGTAGTACATTGCAAATGTGTTGCAGTTATATTCTTATGTGTTTAAGCATGTGTGTAGAATCATGTGTACATGTATACGTGTGGGCAAAGGTAAAGGAAAATGTGTAGTTTTATATAGCGACTTATCACTCATGTGTTGTCTGGAATCGCTTTACATTTCACACTGTATCATCCTGTCCCCGTATGTAAGAGAGAGAGAGAGAGAGAGAGAGAGAGAGAGAGAGAGAGAGAGAGAGAGACAGAGACAGAGAGAGAGAGAGAGACAGAGAGAGAGAGAGAGAGAGAGAGAGAGAGAGAGAGAGAGAGACAGAGAGAGAGAGAGAGAGAGAGAGAGAGAGAGAGAGAGAGAGAGAGACAGAGAGAGACAGAGAGACAGAGAGAGAGACAGAGACAGAGAGACAGAGAGAGAGAGAGAGAGAGAGAGAGAGAGAGAGAGAGAGAAAGAGAGAGACACACAGAGAGAGAGACAGAGACAGAGGGAGAGAGAGAGAGACAGAGAGAGAGAGAGAGAGAGACAGAGAGAGAGAGAGAGGGTTGACAAATATAGTTGTATTTGCATGTGTGACGATGGTATTTTATTCGAGGACCACTGGATAAGGGACAAGCTTGTCGTAAGTGTATAATTATGATAATAAAATAAGGTATTTTGATTGATCGATCGATCGATTGATTGATTGCTTCATCGATCGATCGATCGATCGATTGATTGATTGATTGATTAATGTATTGACTGACTGACGACTGACGGACGGACCGACCGACCGACTGACCGACTGGGTCGGGTGGTCAGGCGAGTGGGCGGGCGGTCGCTTTGTTGCTCGATTGATTGCTTGATAGCATTGCTTACTGTGTGATTAAAAAGTATCAAGATGGTCTTTTTCGTCAGTCCACAGTTCAAAGACACGATTTCTCTAGCGAGTTTGAGGGGTGACACCCAGACAAAATGGCTTGTTCAGCATCTTCATTTGACTGACGGACAATGCAAGTATGTGGATGAACCCATCGACTGATGGACGGGTTGAAGAGTATACCGAAGCAAAGGAAGCATCTTCAGACTCTGGGCTGGTGTACGCGTAGGGATATCAGCACTTTGTCCACTTTTAGAGGGGGATATTAGTGTCACGCGGAGTAGAAATGGACGGATTATTACGTTTCGGCACCGCCTAATGGCCTATTCATCTCAAAACGTTGATGGATACTCAGTTGACGTCACAAACATACAAGGGATCCATGTCAATCATAGGGACACTCTCGCTCCTGTCTAGTAACATTGCAGGGAATGAGAAGAAAAAAACACACCACAGCACTGCATGCTCTCGAGCAGAGTTTTTCCCTCATTACAGTAAAAGTTGGCCTATAAGCCGCTACTTTTTTTCATGCGGCTTATCAGCCGGTGCGGCTAATGTATGACTTTTTTCTGCATTGCCAGAGTCAGCGATGTGTTTTTAGGTTTGACCTAGTTTCCGGCAGTGTGATCGTCAGTGTTGGCCTATAATCGTTCTTGAATCAGCGGTGTGTTTTACTGAATTCGCTCACTCATCTTCTTTTTGGAAGTTTGACGCATGACAACGACTCACACAGCACACTGATAGATCAGATCGCATTTCGATAACAGAGAAGCAACACGTAGATCTACACTGCCCAAAAAACAACCATGCCGAATACACAGAGACAAGCCTACGATGCTGCATTCAAGTTATCTGACATAGACTTAGCTGTGGAGAAAGGCAATCGGGCTGCAGCTCAAGAAATTGGCGTCCATGAAAGTATGATTCGGCGGTGGAGAAAGCAACGAGGCGAACTTGTGAAATGCAAGAAGTCAGCGAAAGCATTCCGTGGCAGCAAGGCACGATGGCCCGAACTGGAAAACGAAATGGAAGACTGGGTCAACACACAACGTGAAGATGGTCGCGGTGTTTCAACTGTACAGCTTCGTCTAAAAGCACGCACCATTGCAACACGTCTGAAAATCTACGATTTCAAAGGCGGCGTCTTGGTGTTGTCGTTTCTTGAGACGCAAAGGACTGTCAATACGGGCGCGTACAGCTTTGTGTCAACAGCTGCCACCAGATTTCGAAGAGAAAATTCAGTCCATTCGAAACGACACAGGAGAAAGTAGCGGAGAATCTGATTGGCCCTCAGAACATCATTAATATGGATGAGGTTCCGCTGACCTTCGACCTTCCATTGACACGTACAGTAAACAAAAAGGGCGAGTCTTCTGTGTCACTGAATACAACCGGGCACGATAAAACACACTTTACTTGTGTTCTTTCTTGCAGTGCTGCAGGTGAAAAACTTCCACCGATGGTCATCTTTAAGCGTTTAACAATGCCAAAAGAGAAATTCCCGAAAGGAATCGTAGTGCGTGTGAACAAGAAGGGGTGGTTGGACGAGAGAATGATGGAGACCTGGCTGACGGAATGCTACGGGAAAAGGCCAGGGTTTTTTCCCGACGAACCAAAGCACTTCTAGTAATGGACAGCATGCGAGCACACATTACAGAGACTGTCAAAACGTCTGTCACTGCCACCAATTCAATCAATGCAATCATCCCGGGTGGTACCACCAAGTACCTACAACCCCTTGACATCAGTGTGAATTGACCCTTCAAAGTGGTGATGAGGGAGGAGTGGGAGAGATGGATGGTGGAAGGTGACAAATCATTCACCAAGGCAGGACGTATGCGAAGAGGTACGTATGCAGAAGTGTGCCAGTGGGTACTGAAAGCGTGGGATGCGATCAAGAAATCCACAATCATCAATGGATTCCGAAAAGCACAGATCATCGCTGCAGCAGACGATGCATCGACACCCACTGACAACGAGGCTGGCAGTGACAGTGACACTTCCGGTGATTCTGTACTAGAGCCTGTACCGACCCAAAGTATGAACCGTCCCAAAGTATGAACCGGAAGTCATCGCAGAGTTATCTGCTCGGGACGTGCTGAAAATTCAACTCTAAAAAGAGACGGCACCCGCCACTCCGCCTGACTGACTTGGCACACCCGGGGAGTTATGCTAAGATCCGGCCGCGTAAATATATCTGCGTTTTGTGACAAACGTCTTGCTCGGCGGTACTGTACTCCATGCACCTTAACGGTGCGCGTGATTCGGGTGTAATCTTAAGCTAAACGACGTTTATTGACGCTGCTGAAATGGTCGAAGTCGGAAACATTCGGAACGTCGTTTAGCATAAGATTACATCCGAATCACGCGCACCGTTAAGGTGCATGGAGTACAGTACCGCCGAGCAAGACGTTTGTCACAAAACGCAGATATTTTAACGCGGCCGGATCTTAGCATAACTCCCCGGGCGTGCCAAGTCAGTCAACGGTCGCGTTTTATAAAACCAGACTACAAATAGACTACAGGGAGGTGACTCCCACATTATTTCCGGCAGGGGAGACGGCTTTTCACGGGAAAAAAACTTTTTTGAACGCTACATTATGTGTTAAACGACACAAATGCACCAAAAACACAAAAACTCGTAAAGCAACTAATGCGTCGTTTGTCGGGATATATTCCATGCGAAGAACAGGTGCAGGAGCGGTAAATCGCATAAAGAGAGAGCCGGGCAGATAACTCTGCGACGATTTCCGGTTCATACTTTGGAACGGTTCATACTTTGGGTCGTTACAGAGCCGATACTGAACCTGTTCGTCTCTGACACGGAAGAGTCCGGCTTCAGCGGATTCTCAGCATCAGATCTCGAGTAATTAAAGACCATCGAACTTTCTTTTACGGTACCTCATGACTTTTGACTTTATGTTTTGATGTTTCTGTTCGGTTTTGATGCTTCGAACTTTCCTTGACGGTACCTCATGACTTTTGACTTTCTGTTTTGGTGTTTCTGTTCGCTTTTGATGCTTTTCTCAGTGGTTTGCGGCGACTTAGTTTTGCCTTTGACATGTTCGATTTTCATGCGGCTTGTATGCCAATGCGGCTAATTTATGGATTTCTCTGTTGTTGTTTTTTTAACGGGGGCTGCGGCTTATACCCAGGTGCGCCTTGTAGGCCAACTTTTACGGTAGTTTGATATCGTCCACTGCAATGATTTCAGGCAACATAGAAAAATATTTCAAGATTCACTGTTGGTGGCGTGAGGAATGCAAGGTTTCATTTGCATTTCAAATCAGGTAGGGTGTATTTTCCGTGAACTTTTCATAGAGAGATTAAATTGATGTTCGCTGAACGCCTGAGACTTGCAAACATGGGCAACGCTTTTGATTTAGATTAAATGTAAAACACACAGAAAAAAACGGAGGACAGGAGCATTTGTGGAAACAAAGTGGGAGGAATGTCTCGCTCACAGAGCGACAGGAACAAACTGACAATTCTGTCGAAATGAGATATGAGGAATATTTCACCAGGAAACATAGCCTGCATATAAAAATGAATCCAAAGTGTTTTTGTTTCGCTGAAACAAACCAGCACCACGCAGGCGTGCCAGCAAACACAGGCACACATTAACACTGATTGAATGAATTGATTAATGAATGAAGTTTTACCATCTATCAGCCTTTGCAGGGTAGTAATAGGCGTCCGTCAGTCCCAAAAGACCATGGATCCGTGCCGCTGGGTGCCAGTCCTGTCACGTGGACAGCGTCTGCTGCGGCTCAGGAGCCCCATGCGGGAGTGGCAGTCCAAACCGCACAACGTGCATCTGAAGGCCGAAGCAAATCTGTCCGCCCAGAGCTGGGTCTTCTTCCGGAGGGTACGACACGTCCTTGACCACGAATATCATTACAGCTGCGTTAATTAAATCAGAGCAACAAGTCTCCATTTCCCTACTTATTTGCCGTCTACAAATCGCTTCGGATGATGCAGTAGGTCTACTTATTACTCACACACACACACATAGACGCACACATACACACACACACACACACACACACACACACACACACACTCACACACACTCACACACACTCACACACACGCACACACACACACAAATACGCACGCACACGCGCACGCACACACACACACACACACACACACACACACACACACAACCTTTCAATCCAAGGAGGATACACAATAACAAACCGAGTGCCCAAACCAACAATGCTACGAAACAAACACTATACAAACCCCAACAAATGGCCTAGGAACGGCCATTATATTTGGCTCGTAGTGATAGTAATAGCTAGTCAATTGTTCAGGCTTTTAGCTAACGTTTCAGGTGACGACAACACAGAATGGATATGGTATCATTGCCTCTTTATTACTAAAGACGATGATCCACAATGAATGATACACATTTCACAAGTATATCAATAAACAATGGTACAACAGACAAATTGTTTTTGTGTTTGCATATACGTCTTTCAGTTGCGAAAAGTATCTTACGGTGGACTATGAAGAAACACCTGAAATCAACGACTGACAACAAAATGAACACAAACTTCCAATAGTTAAAAAACGTCTAGCTGAGATCAATGTGTTTACACATGCAGTGCGTGTGCGTTCGTCTGTCCTTACGTGCACAAATATGTAATTGAGACACAGTGACCTTCTAGAATGTTCTTGGTACTCAACTATGAAATTAAAGACCCATCATCAATAAGACTGTGCATTCGGCTATTTCTGCTATACGCGGAGCGAGGTAAAATTTTTGGGTTCCCTCCCTTAGTTTGTAAATGTCTTCTGATGCTGAATTGCACGTGTATAGGAGCAAATTGAGGTCTGCAACTATTGGCGGCTTGCTTTCTTCAGTATGTGTACCAAACACACATCATGCACACAGCAGATAATAACTGTAATAAATTTACTTACCCATTGTGTAGGAAAGGGTTGAAGACAGCAACTGAACAAGCAGACGAACCCTGAATACACCTCATCCTACAGTACTGGAGCGTGGGGGCGGGGGGAAGGGTTTGCGTGAATCCCGAAGTTCAAATGAAATTGTGCTTTTTCTTCAGGACATTGGTCTAAACCCTCTTTGGGGGGGGGGGGGGGGGGGGGACTTCTCTTTACTTAATTTTGGTTTGCTGCGAAACAGCTGATTTCTCACAGCTGGCAACTTGTTGACTTTTTCCCCGTCGGGATGGTCTGATGGAAGGAAGACTGGGCGGAAGATCATCACAGAGGAAGTGTACATTTTCTACGTCTTGTCTCGTCTCGGAGAAAGCGGGAAAATCTTTTCCGCAAGTCGTATCTGTATCTAGCAGAGGAACATGAAATCGCAGCGCAGTTTTCTCCTCCGAATGTGACTTCGTCGCGATATTTTCTAGCATGACAGGATGCGCATTGATACTAATTCCTGCTAGAAAAACCCGAATGCTATTGATTTTGAGAGGACAAGCGTTTTAAACCATTGGTGCCAGTCGCTGTCTCTCGTGCCGAAATCCAAGCTGCACTTGCAGCCAACTGCTGTCCAGAACGTTGGTCATCGGTGTCTGGTGTTATCCGGGTGAATTGATACCACCTTATAGACATTGCTTTCCCTTGGGACAGTTCATGTCCAGGTCTTTTGGTAAAGATCTGATTAAATGAGACGTGAATCCTTTTCCCGTCTTGTATGAGATTTTTTATTTTCATTTTATTTTTACGCTTGCTTCTGTAGTGACTTATCACTGATTACAATATAAATGTTCCTACCAATGAGCGACAAAACAAACTATTTGTCATAAACATATCCTCCCTCACTAAAAACTCTAAAGACCTTTGCACACATTCTTTGCAATCTATCATTCATACTACACAATGTTTAAATCTCGCACATGGTGTTGAAGTATACACAACACAGCACCAACGCTCAGGCAGGGCACGGTGAAAGGGAGGGTCACTCTGTCGGAAACCTCCCTAAAAGTATCAGAATGCGCGGTCTTATTGATGTAAGGTCTTTGATGAAATGGAGGAGATAATGAGCGGTGCCTGACTGCATTAAACAGGCATGATAAATGTGTAGAGGGGGAAAGAGGAGGAACGAGGGGGTGGGGGTGGGGTGGGGTGGGGTAGGGTGTGTGTGTGTGTGTGCCAAAGATGTCAGGAAGTCTTGCTTCAGCGCTGGCGCTGATGTGATGGACTTTAGAGCAGCGACCATTAATCGCTTCATGTGAATAGCTATTCGGAATGCAAATGTATTCCGTGCATCTGTGCTCGTCAAAATCGACGTCGCTAACTTGATTTGCACGGAAGCGTTTTGAAAATTGGTCTCTCCAATGTTTATTCAAATCTGGAGCCACTTGCATAACAATGACGAAAATTTCCATGCGGAGTTCATTGCGGCGACATTTGAAAGAGTGATGTTGAGAGTTTGAAAAATAATGTTTGCTCTCTTTGGAGAGGATCCGAACACGTTTTCCCCAGTTGTAAATATCTGCTATGACAAATGTCTAGTCACATGGGACCACTCTAGGCTGCAACGGAACGTAGGTGGGCTATGGTATACTCAAATTTCTGAGACGACTATTTACCAAGCAAATAAAAGTTGCAAACATAAAGGGGATGGTAAACAATTCACTGCGTGTTTTCCCTGCACAAGTGAAAGTTCATATCCCGAGAGTGCATATTATTAAGTCGAAATGGGGGTATTCGTTTCGAAAGTTTCAAGTTAGTTGCTTTTCGCGCATGTGCGGGTACGTAGTACGTAGTTAGAGCTCATGATTTGTATAATATATATGGTCTTGTGAACGTGGAAACCATAAACTACAAAATGTATCTGGACACGGGAAACCTATGAATCCCTCCTCCAATTACAGACGAGGTTTCAACTTCAAAACATCATGAGTTTATACTATGAACAGTCTTACTTTAATCTAAACTTTCATAACATCCAGTTGTTCTGATTTTCTGAGAATATTTAACTGATTAAGATTTCTTCCCTGTCTCAGCGCAGGATGGAACTCACTGTGGTGTGCTCGTATGAGTTGGGGAAATATTACGATCACATTACACAGCCCATGCATCGACGCATTTAGAATATATTTACACGGTTGGCCAACCACCTTCTGCCGCATGGATCTGCAGTTGCACCATGGCTGTGTGCTACTACTGCACCAGTCATGAGGCTCGAGAAGTAGGAAAAAAGACAACTCTGCCACAGAGAATAAGCACTGGCGCCAGAGATCTGAATGCGAAAAGCGTTTCACCAAAAGAATGGGGAATTGTGCCACGCTAAGTGAACAACTGGTATTCCCTGGCGCTTCGAGTACGATCTACTGCTGGATGATGCCTCAGTCCTTGGCTGAAAATGTGCTTTGGGGGCCTTTGTCTGTCGTAGTCGCAAAGTCGGCTTCACGCAGAACTCATTCGCTAATAGCAAACCTCATTGGGGGTTTCTCCCTAGTTCTGGTGTGGATATCATTTGGATACCTTCAGCTTCTTTCCTTTCTTTCCTATGGCCCTAGAGTTGCCTCGGCGACGTCCATAGACAGCGACATAGAACGTCAGTGCCTCGTCTTGATTGCGCCAGCGGTTTCAGTCCGTAGATGTTGTCTGTGTACTAGTTTCATTTGCACAATACCTCCTTGGCCTCCAGGCAGAAACTTAATTTTACGTTGGTTTCTCTGTTGTCGTTCCTTGATGTATGTGTTCGATAGAGTGGACTCCAATGCCTGGCTAAGCACAGACACTATCGCTTTGATTGCTTACACACTAGGGCTTATATGCAAAGGACCACATTCCATTGTCATCTTGTGTTCTCTTCGTTCGTGCTTCGAACACAAAGAAACCCATTTCGCTTTGGCTTTTTATTACTTTTTTCAGTGGTTTAGATATGCGCTGTACTTCAAAGCAAAAGGAAAAGATGTGTGAATAGCGGGGGTATGTAAACCGGATTCTTTGCAAACACATTTTTTTTCCATGGAAAATATTTTCATTAAATGTGTTACCTTATTTGTTTAACTGTAATATCTGCTGCTGTACTATTATTTTCCTGATTTACGAT
>JAWQFJ010028255.1:53000-80984 GCA_034096865.1 Theodoxus fluviatilis | reverse complement strand
TAGGTAGGGGCGCACCCCCGCAAAATGGGTGGGAAAGCTGCCTCAGGTCATGATTTTACTTAGTTTTAATCGGCTAAAATGAATCTCTAAAACGTCAAGAACAAGATTAAAACACATTGAAACAGAAAGATAAACAATCCTTCTGTCTGTTAGCATCCTTGTTATTATCAGATCTGTTTGATTTGAGCAATTCTGAGTCATTTGAAAGTTGTCACTTTTCAAGCCGTGTCGGCATCCATTTTGCGTTAGTCAACTTGGCCGAAATCACCACTCGACTTCGGAGTAGAAGTAAACACGCACTATTTCATCTTTATCAACAGAGTTGATCTACATTAGCGGAATATAGTCCGTAGTTTACACTGGTAAATGTATTTTTTTCATGCGTTATTTAGTTTTTTTGACTCACATGCGAAGCAAAAGTGAGTCTATGTACTCAGCCGTGTCGTCCGTCCGTCCGTCCGTCCGTCCGGGCGTCCGTCCGGGCGTAAAAAACTTAAACGTTGGATTTTTCTCGGAGACTATTAAGTCTATCAACACCAAATGTGGCATGATGGTGTATGATGACAAGGCCTCAAAAAACATACATAGTGACTGACAAGGTCAAGGTCACAGGAGCCATAAATGTGGTCTCAAAAACAGTCATTTTTCACATTTTCCCAATTGTCTCCCACGTTATTGAGAATGGCGACCTTAGCTACAAGTGGTATATAGGTCAAAGCAAGCCCTATCTTTTGATACCAGTTTGGTTGACCTTGCTTCAAGGTCAAGGTCACAGGAGCTCTTCAAAGTTGGATTGTATACATATTTTGAAGTGACCTTGACCCTGAACTATGGAAGATAACTGTTTCAAACTTAATAATTATGTGGGGCACATGTTATACTTTCATCATGAGACACATTTGGTCACATATCATCAAGGTCAAGGTCACTTTGACCCTTATGAAATGTGACCAAAATGGGGTAGTGAACCACTAAAAGTGACTATATCTCATGGTAGAAAGTGCCAATAAGCACCATTGTGCTTCCTATGTCTTGAATTAACAGCTTTGTGTTGCATGACCTTGGATGACCTTGACCTTGGGTCAAGGTCACATGTATTTTGGTAGGAAAAATGTGTAAAGCATTTCTTTGTGTATGATGTCATTGGTAGGTTTAGTTGTTTGACCTTGACCTTGAAGGTCACCTGAAGGTCAAGGTCATATAAAGGTCAAGGTCAAGCATGTGAGTCGTATGGGCTTTGCCCTTCTTGTTAATTAAATAGTTTCTTTTATAGTGGTCATCTTTAAACCCGTGTAACTTTTGAACCGCTGAACCGATTGACCACATAAAGGATGCGCCTGAAAGCTCATTCTTCTGCGATTCCAACCGTATAACACATGCCATCGTTGTAGTCATCAGCGAAGAGCGCAGCCAATGAGAAGAGAGCTTTGTAAGACGCTTCGGCAGAAACGTTTCGACCGGCTGTCATGGCTGACGCGGTGCTTTCTGTCGCTAGCGGCGAAGATGAATCTACATCTTTTGTGACGAAAATCAGAGCCATATTGGGTAAGTAATCATATTTATCCTTAGGTAATCACTTTTGGCAGTATTTTTTGCTAAATTCATTTGTAATTGTGAAAATACGTCGCTTGTTTTTGACCCACGTGTTGACCATATTTGCCGCTTAGCGGACGATTTCGTTTCAATGCTCTGTGCACTCGCGCGCTGATTTAATTTGTTTCTTTAGGAAACAGTTGCTGCTGCTGTGCCTAGATCAAGTTTGAGTCATTTCTGAATCATTCTATGCCGGATATTAACGTGTTTTCTCATGGATTGCGATGGACGTACATGGATTAATATATAGAGGTGCCTCGCCGCACCTCGCTTGCAATGACATCGCTGTTGATCAACATTTCACTCGAGTTGTGAAATGGGGTGTTATTTTTTACCTTTCGCCATACATGTGATATATTTATTTCAAAGTCAAACTAATCTTCAATCACTACTTCGATAGTTTTTAATTCTCTGCAGTCTGCTGTTGTTTTCTTAAGGATTAAATAAGGATGTAAGGAATATTTGCTCCTTTGCTGAAACGCTAGGCCCTGCGTTCCGAACACCATCCATATATTCATTCATCGTTTTTTTGACTCACATGCGAAGCAAAAGTGAGTCTATGTACTCAGCCGTGTCGTCCGTCCGTCCGTCCGTCCGTCCGGGCGTCCGTCCGGGCGTCCGTCCGGGCGTAAAAAACTTAAACGTTGGATTTTTCTCGGAGACTATTAAGTCTATCAACACCAAATGTGGCATGATGGTGTATGATGACAAGGCCTCAAAAAACATACATAGTGACTTGACCTTGCTTCAAGGTCAAGGTCACAGGAGCCATAAATGTGGTCTCAAAAACAGTCATTTTTCACATTTTCCCAATTTTCTCCCACGTTATTGAGAATGGCGACCTTAGCTACAAGTGGTATATAGGTCAAAGCAAGCCCTATCTATTGATACCAGTTTGGTTGACCTTGCTTCAAGGTCAAGGTCACAGGAGCTCTTCAAAGTTGGATTGTATACATATTTTGAAGTGACCTTGACCCTGAACTATGGCAGATAACTGTTTCAAACTTAATAATTATGTGGGGCACATGTTATACTTTCATCATGAGACACATTTGGTCACATATCATCAAGGTCAAGGTCACTTTGACCCTTATGAAATGTGACCAAAATGGGGTAGTGAACCACTAAAATTGACCATATCTCATGGTAGAAAGTGCCAATAAGCACCATTGTGCTTCCTATGTCTTGAATTAAGAGCTTTGTGTTGCATGACCTTGGATGACCTTGACCTTGGGTCAAGGTCACATGTATTTTTGGTAGGAAAAAATGTGTAAATCATTTCTTAGTGTATGATGTCATTGCTAGGTTTAGTTGTTTGACCTTGACCTTGAAGGTCACTGAATGTCAAGGTCAAGGTCAAGCATGTGAGTCATATGGGCTTTGCCCTTCTTGTTTTTCAGTTTATCCAAGTTTTATGGTCTATCATACTAATTTGAGTCAAATAAAAGACTGACTGAAACTGTGAAAGTAAAACTAAAACTAGTAAAAGTAAACAGCTCTGTGTCATGTGTGGTTTCAGTCATAAATCAGTAAATAATTGATAATTGATATGAGCATATTTTGTTTGTTACAGATGTTGCAGTTGCACCATATTCTTCTTCTGGCAGATCATTCACAGTGGAATCTCCAGCAAACCTGCCTGCCATGTACACCAGTTTTAAGCAGCACTTGATTGACAATTTTGTTTGAGTCTTTGAATGACTTTGAAGTAGGGATATGAATTTGACAATCGCAACTTGTCCCACTGTGCGCTTTGCAAGAATTTTGTTTAGTACATAGAACTGTGAACAGTATTTGTAAATTATATCTTCCTTGATTTAACACATATATGTGAAGATAACAGTATAACTAATCAACACACCAAAAATCATGGCTGTATTCCCAATAGTTTCTGAAATATTTCAATCTGAAATGTGGTTTCCTCCTAAATTTCTGTCGTTTCCACTGAAGATCATGGAGAATTTGTACATACTTGTGTGTGATTTTTTCAAACATTGCACTGTCTACAAAGCTTACATTGTAATCTGTCTATACACCAAAATTGGTGGTTGTATAGATCTTCAATAGTTTCTGAATTATTGGCATTAAAGTGACAAAAAATGTACTTTTTCCTGTTGTTCCGCTTAACAAATTCGTGTTTTTGTCATTTTTGAGGCTCTTTTTCTCCCAAAATATGAAACTAGACTGGCTGAAAAAAAAGACTTATTCTACACAAACATGTTTGACATTTCTGAAAGTTCCAGACTGCTCCTGTACATATTGTATGAAATGTGATGACCGAAAGTTGCCCCCTCGGCAATTTTGTGATCGGAGGCACGAAAACATGTATACTAAAATATCAATATCTCATGAACTATTGAAGGTATCCACTTACTTTTTTTGTGTTATGCTTGTATTGTGTTCTTCTTTTAAAATATCACAAAACATACACTCTCACTTAAAAATAAAATTTTGACTGCCCCTACCTATTTTAAAATAGTGTTTTCATTTTATTATCTTGCCATATTTTGCTTGTATTCCTTCATTCCACCATGCCCTAGGCAGACTGGATTCTGGCCAATTTTCTTTCTCTCTTTGTGGGAGGTGTCCAATTCCCACCCCCAGATTATTGATCTTGGCTGATGTGTGGGATGTTGAATGAACATAAAGGAAATAAAGTCTGATTATTCACTTCAATGATGTGAATGATGTGGATGCCTTGGTTTCAAAACCAGAAATGTCAAACATCCCCCTCATGTCATAAATGCTGCTGCATTTTACCGCTACATTGCAATGAAGTCATTTTTACAGGTCAACAGGTTAACTTGACCAGGGAACATCTAATGTACCACACAATTTCTCAAATAAATTCCTTCACCACTTGACAATGAACAAATCTTTTCAGTTTGAATGTTTCTGGAAGCAGGGAATGTACTTGTGTGTCATATGTTTGGCAAATTAATAAACAAGCTCATTGTTTAGAAGCTTTCTTATCTTATTGTAACTGTAGTTTCAGTGTGACATGTAGACGTCTGTGATGACCAAAAAGTCTAGGAATTGAATGAACATTCTCCATGTTGCAACAGTTAGGGAGACAAATTTAAAATTAAATTCATAATGAGTAGATGACATGATGAATAAATTTCCCTCTGCTTTTGCATGTTGGTGAATGTTATTTGATTTTTCTCTCTTTTTTTTCAGGCCAAAAATGCCTGGCAGGCAGAGATTGATGCTGCTGCTGAACTCATCGACTTTCTCAACTTCAATGTCATGTATGCTCGAGTGAGTGTTGGCCTCCTGTTATACAATACAATACAATACAATACAATACAACTTTATTCATCCCACAACAGGCAATTCAAGAAATACACTTTATGAGGCAGCAATAAAAATAATCAAATAATAATCATCAATAATAATCATAATAGAAGAATACATAAAAATAATGTGATGGGATAATTACATATGAAAAGAAACAGCACACTCGCACGCACACACACTCCCTGCAAACCTCAGCCTCCACAGCACATCACAGGCAACACCAACACAAGCAAATATGCACAAGAACAAGCAAAAACATCTCACATCACAATCATCACCACAAGCACCACATACCAGCAAAATGCAGTCAAACACTGGATTTAGGATTTCTTGCTTACAAACACCAGCTTTTCTATTGTTTGTATTAGATTGTATAAGGTAACATTTTTGTTGCCTGAAACATTATTAGACTGAGAATGTGATAGATAGTTTAAAAGTTTATGGTGTAACCACCCTAGTTAATTTTCATGGCCACTGAAGCTTCTGGATCTATCTGGTAATTTTCTAGCTATATGTACCTAATTTATAAAGAAGAATTGAAGAGCAAGAATAGACTCAATTTCTTCCTGTAATACACAAACTTTTGTGTGTGCTGCAAATAAGGCCAGGCCTCTGTGGTTGGTCAGCTATCTGTTTATGAAGATAACAAGTAACTGGTCTGTCAAACCGAGCCATCACAACCTTCATTTTGGAATGTATGGCAAAGAGACCATGCATGTAACAAACTTCTTCTTACTGCAGCAAATGACGGCCTACCAGCCCCTCAGTCCTCATCCTGGCAACACCAACACCTCTGTTTACCGAGGCATGGAGGTCAGCCTACCTTATCTGTGTCTTCTTCTATCGTCCTTGCTTCCTGCCAAGCAAAACTGCTGTTATTCTGCAGTAGTTCTGTTTGGAAGCAGTATGTAGGGGAAGGTTTTTGTAGGTGTATGCGTTGCAGTAGGGGAAGATTACTAAGGAGTGTGCACAGCACTTGGTGGAGATTATTGAGGAGTGTGCGTTGCAGTTGGTGGAGATTACTAAAAAGTGTGCGTTTCAGCTGGTGGCGATTACTAAGGAGTGTGTGTTTGAGTTGGTGGAGATTACTATGGAGTGTGCGTTTGCAGTTGGTGGAGATTACTAAGGAGTGTGTGTTTCAGTTGGTGGAGATTACTATGGAGTGTGCGTTGCAGTTGGTGGAGATTACTAAGGAGTGTGTGTTTCAGTTGGTGGAGATTACTATGGAGTGTGCGTTGCAGTTGGTGGAGATTACTGGGGAATGTGCGTTGCAGTAGGTGGAGATTACTGGGGAGTGTGCACTACAGTTGGTGGAGATTACTATGGAGTGTGCACTACAGTTGGTGGAGATTACTTAGGAGTGTGCACTACAGTTGGTGGAGATTACTAAGGAGTGTGCACTACAGTTGGTGGAGATTACTAAGGAGTGTGCACTACAGTTGGTGGAGATTACTAAGGAGTGTGCACTACAGTTGGTGGAGATTATTAAGGAGTATGCACTACAGTTGGTGGAGATTACTAAGGAGTGTGTGTTTCAGTTGGTGGAGATTACTAAGGAGTGTGCACTACAGTTGGTGGAGATTACTATGGAGTGTGCGTTGCAGTTGGTGGAGATTATTCAGGAGTATGCGTTGCCGTTGGTGGAGATTACTAAGGAGTGTGTGTTACAGTTGGTGGAGATTACTAAGGAGTGTGTGTTACAGTTGGTGGAGATTACTAAGGAGTGTGTGTTTCAGTTGGTGGAGATTACTAAGGAGTGTGTGTTACAGTTGTTGGAGATTACTAAGGAGTGTGTGTTGCACTTGGTGGAGATTATTGGGGAGTGTGCTTCAGTTGGTGGAGATTACTAAGGAGTGTGTGTTTCAGTTGGTGGAGATTACTAAGGAGTGTGTGTTTCAGTTGGTGGAGATTACTAAGGAGTGTGTGTTTCAGTTGGTGGAGATTACTAAGGAGTGTGTGTTTCAGTTGGTGGAGATTACTAAGGAGTGTGTGTTTCAGTTGGTGGAGATTACTAAGGAGTGTGTGTTACAGTTGGTGGAGATTACTGGGGAGTGTGCTCAGCAGTTGGTAGAGATTACTAGGGAGTGTGTGTTGCAGTTGGTGGAGATTACTGGGGAGTGTGCTGCAGTTGGTGGAGATTACTGGGGAGTGTGTGTTGCAGTTGGTGGAGATTACTGGGGAGTGTGCTGCAGTTGGTGGAGATTACTGGGGAGTGTGCGTTGCAGTTGGTGGAGATTAACCTAGTGATATTTTTGACTCACATGCGAAGCAAAAGTGAGTCTATGTACTCAGCCGTGTCGTCCATCCGTCCGTCCGTCCGTCCGGGCGTCCGTCCGGGCGTAAAAAACTTAAACGTTGGATTTTTCTCAGAGACTATTAAGTCTATCAACACCAAATGTGGCATGATGGTGTATGATGACAAGGCCTCAAAAAACATACATAGTGACTTGACCTTGCTTCAAGGTCAAGGTCACAGGAGCCATAAATGTGGTCTCAAAAACAGTCATTTTTCACATTTTCCCAATTTTCTCCCACGTTATTGAGAATGGCGACCTTAGCTACAAGTAGTATATATGTCGTGCCTAGATCCTGAAAGTGCCTAAGTTCTTGAATTAGGCAGTCTCTTGCCTAATTCGCGAAATAGGCAATGGCTGTGCCTAATCTGTGAAATCAATGTTGACTTTTGCCTAATTTGTGAAATTTCATGATTTAGGCTGCCTATTTCATCAATTAGGCAGCCTAAGTCATGAAATTAGGCAAAGTTTCGATTTAGGCACGACTGCTGTACAATTTAGGCAAAAAATCTACAGAATAGGCAGAAACCTTGCCTAGTGTGTCAAATCAATTGCGTGTCAGTGTTAGCCAAATCTGCGTGTGTGCGTGCCTCTCACTGCATAGCATAGCCATATATTACGAAATAACTTGAATCTTCAACCGTTTGTGTTGTTCCAAAAAGCATGTGTAGTGCTAACAGTAAATGTGTAACCTTGAGCAATTTGACAATATACCCTCGTACTTTAGTTCATTGACATTGGAGCACATGCACAACAATCTAGTCAATAGACGGTAGGTTCTGAGCAATCCGATTAAGGTGTTCTGGAGACGAATAGAAGTCACAAACGCCTTGTGGTGTAATGCAAGGTGAATTACACCATCAACTCATTACAAACAACAAGTGTTCTTCCGTTCATCAAACCACACGTTTGGGAGAATTGTAGCCACGTCTATACCTACATATTCGTACGTGACTGGGTTGTACTACAGCCTGGCTGCTTTGTACATTCTCTCCTAAAAAAGCTATAATTAGTTGTCTTGCAAGTCTTGCAGCTTGCTGATAAAGGTGTCGACATTGGCCTTTGTAAACGCTATACCCTAGCTGTACTTCTTGCCTCTGGAGTTCGAAAGCGAGAGAGAGAGAGAGAGGAGGAGAGAGAGAGAGAGAGAGAGAGAGAGAGAGAGAGAGAGAGAGAGAGAGAGAGAGAGAGAGAGAGAGAGAGAGAGAGAGAGAATTGATCACATACACTTACACACACAGATACTTACACACGCATGCAAGCATTCACGGACACAACGACACACAGACACACACACACAAACACACACACACACAGAAGGAAAGGCAAAAGGGGTGGAGGTATTGGGGGTGGAGTGGAGAAGGACGCGGGCTTGTCAACTCTTCGTCGGATTTCATCTGCTTTTCGATTACAGAGAGTTTGAAAGAGCGCATTGACATCTCTTCCGCCCATGCGGCAGATCTCGACACCCAACACCATCCATGCGTTTGAAAGACTCCCGTCATGCAACTGTTTGCCGTGGTCGTGGTCAATGCAGCCCTTTTCTAAACCCTTTGTCCACACTCGTCAATGCAGCATGACTCGCTGCAGCAACAGTGGAAGGAGACCTTATGGCGCCCTGTCGCATTCCAGCCAGACAAAAACAGAAATCGGGCAGGGAGTTTCGCCAGCAAACGCGAGGGTTGAAATTTGGTCAAAAGCTTTTGGCAATAAAGAAATAAAGTTGGCCCACCCAGGTTTTCAATACTTTTTTCCACGGTGGCTTTTCCTTTGACTGAATAGAAGAATTTTCTGAAGTCAAAAGTGACATAGAATTTCCCCCGGACCCTCCCAATACTCCAATTCAAGGTTTGGTGAATAAAGGATTAAAAAGCGGTGGATGGTCGAGTGTTGGGCTCGAAATCCGGTCTGATCCCCGAGATTTTGTCTTTGAGGAGAGAGAGAGAGAGAGAGAGAGACGGACGGGCGGGCGGGCGGGCGGGCGGGCGGGCGGGCAGGCAGATAGATAGATAGAGTGAGAGAGAGAGTGAGAGAAAGAAAGAGAGAGAGAGAGAGAGATTGAGATTGAGATTGGTTGATCTTTATTTCGGCCGACGACCCATCAAAATAAAAGCTTACTGATTAAACAAGTCATAAAGTTTATATGTACATACAAGTGACAGTTCCAGCCTTTTGCACACATTTCCATAAAATCAAGTAATATTTACATTCTAAATCAACAGAATCTCTAACTACAGTGTACAAATTCAAGAGAGAGAAAGGGGGGAGGAGAGAGAAAGAGAAGACGAAATTTTAACCTTTCAGTTTCCATGGTTTGATTTGGCTAACACTGACAGTCAGGTGCTGGTGTGAAGAAGTGACTGAGGAAGTTCATCTGAAATGCTCCAGTGTTATTATTATCTCGCCAAGTAGTTAATAGTGTTCACAAACTTGATATGTTGTCACCCGGTCAACCACTCGGTTCAATCACAATCACTCAGAGAGTAGACTTGATTTACAAATCAATTGGGTGATCCGTCACTTCTAACCAAATCAATTGCAAACTAAAATCAGGGATGCCACCTTTTTATGACAACTTTTTTATGCCAACTTGCAAAAACATTTCTTTGTTTGTTTTGTGACATAGGATTTACTGCTAGCACTACACATGCTTTTTGGAACAACACAAACGGTTGAAGATTAAAGTTATTTCGTAATATATGGCTATGCTATGCAGTGAGAGGCACGCACACACGCAGATTTGGCTAACACTGACACGCAATTGATTTGACACACTAGGCAAGGTTTCTGCCTATTCTGTAGATTTTTTGCCTAAATTGTACAGCAGTCGTGCCTAAATCGAAACTTTGCCTAATTTCATGACTTAGGCTGCCTAATTGATGAAATAGGCAGCCTAAATCATGAAATTTCACAAATTAGGCAAAAGTCAACATTGATTTCACAGATTAGGCACAGCCATTGCCTATTTCGCGAATTAGGCAAGAGACTGCCTAATTCAAGAACTTAGGCACTTTCAGGATCTAGGCACGACATATACGTCAAAGCAAGCCCTATCTATTCATACCAGTTTGGTTTACCTTGCTTCAAGGTCAAGGTCACAGGAGCTCTTCAAAGTTGGATTGTATACATATTTTGAAGTGACCTTGACCCTGAACTATGGAAGATAACTCTTCCAAACTTCATAAAGTTGTAGTACACATGTTATACTTTCATCATGAGACACATTTGGTCACATATCATCAAGGTCAAGGTCTTTTTGACCCTTATGAAATGTGACCAAAATGGGGTAGTGAACCACTAAAAGTGACCATATCTCATGGTAGAAAGTGCCAATAAGCACCATTGTGCTTCCTATGTCTAGAATTAACAGCTTTGTGTTGCGTGACCTTGGATGACCTTGACCTTGGGTCAAGGTCACATGTATTTTGGTAGGAAAAATGTGTAAAGCAGTTCTTAGTGTATGATGTCATTGCTAGGTTTAGTTGTTTGACCTTGACCTTGAAGGACACCTGAAGGACAAGGTCATGTAAAGGTCAAGGTCATGTAAAGGTCAAGGTCAAGCATGTGAGTCGTATGGGCTTTGCCCTTCTTGTTACAACTTGCATTTAGATTTGAAGGGAAAGGAGGATTGAAGCAGGTGTGGTGATAAGGATTAGGGACTGTATCAGGAGGCAGCACTAAGAAATGTATCAAAGCCAATAATAACATGTAACTCATGACACTGAACATCAATGTATTGGGGTGAAATCTATGTAGCATCTCAACTGCAGGAATTTCCAGCATCAGTCCTTGTGAGCAGTAGTGCTGTGACGCTGTTCATGTGAGAGATGTGACTGGAAATTGCACTGCCCCTGTTTTGTGCAGGGATTCTGGGCTGCAGTCTGTCCCTTCAACTTCACCGCCATCGGTGGCCATCTCCCCACTGCCCCTGCTCTCATGGTAAGTCTGATGGTCAGAATTGTCTCGCCCACCCTTTTGTGGGACCCGAAGACACATACTTATTCATCATTACAATAACTCAGTCTCTTTAACCCCATCACCCACACCCTAATCATGTACACATGCATGTGTGCACACAATCATTTACACAGACATATGTGCACACACATTCTTATACCAAAATGTGCATGCATGCACTCACACGCGCGCACGCGCACACACACACACACACACACACACACACACACACACACACACATACACACACACACACACACACACACACACACACTCAGCTGCCCGCATTCTCTCATGCACTACCAACTCATCACTAATGCACAAGCTTTACGTGTATGCATGCAAGCACACACATGGGGGGAAGCAAAGGATTTGCTCTTTAGAAGGCCTTCCACCGCATACCTGGCTTCCTGAGAAGTTTTCTGGGTTTGGTATTTTTGTGTTTTTGATTTTTATGTCCATTTGAAGCTGTTCTCAAAATGATGAACTAGGAATGTCTCACCCCTTGAATTCAGTGCCCGTGCTGTTGCAATTGAAGTTCACATCTTGTGCCATCTAGACTGCATTTCTATCACCAAGACTTTATTGGCAATGTTTATTAGATGAAAGTAAATATTGACTGTTTTTACCAAACTGTCTGTCCTAAACTTATTGTTGTGCTGTGGACAGGGCAATGTGGCACTGTGGAAGCCCTCGGACACAGCTGTGCTCTCCAACTACACAGTCTACAAGATCCTCAGGGAGGCCGGCCTGCCACCTGGAGTCATCAACTTTGTCCCTGCTGATGGCCCTGTCTTCGGTGATGTCATCACGGCCTCCCCCCACCTGGCAGGCATCAACTTCACTGGCAGTGTCCCGTGAGTCCTGTCCCCGTGTGTGTGGAGAAGGCCTCTTTTCCTGACCCACACGCAGCCAGAATGGTGTGGATGACTTGATGTTTGGGTTTGAGTGATCTAACTAACCTGACCCCCTCCCCCTTATGGCCTCCGTTTGGGACTGCCCCTGGCTGAGCAACTGGAGCAGGCCCTGAAAGCCCAGCAGCCAGGGATTCCGGCTGATGAGGGGGCATCCAGCAGCACCAGACTTAAATTTGAAGACCCTTCATAGTGAACCAGGTCCATTGGTGTGGTGTAGTTATGGCCCTTGCTCCTCAGGGAGCCCACAGGAATAAGTAAGTTCCAAGTGGTTGTGTAGCAACTGATATATGAAACTGATGGTAATTAAAATAAGAGTAAAAAAAATAGGGATGTACATAGGAAAGATCTCACTCATTTACATTGAAATTAAAAAATATGAGAGGCGGAGAGGTTCTACAAGTGTATTTGTAAGAATAAGAGAAGTATTTGCTCCCTCCCACGTGCCTGGCCTTGCCTGGTAGATATGAACATGATAGACTTGTTCAGGAGTATGAAGCGCTGCATGAGAGCTTCATGTTGGCAATTGAGCCCTCTTTGCCTCTCGTGAACACCTACAGGTTTACTGCAGCGCTTCACTTGTTAAAAGGGAGGTAAATCTTCTGGGCTGCATGTTGTGTTGCTAGACGCTAAGAAAGTGTTTTCTTTGCCACTTCTTCCGATCCGCCTTTCCCACTGATCTGGCCTGCAAGTGCTGTGTATATTGCATAGTTTGTTCTATTGGATCTTAGTTTTTGTTTTTTGTTTTTGTTTTTGTTTATGTGTGTAGTGTGTGCGTTTTTGTGGGAATGTGGTGTTAAACGGTTGTATGAGTGTTGATATTTTGGATTGTAAACGCCATGAGCTCGCCTGTCAAGGGAAGGTATGTGCGTATGAATAAACTATATTATGCCACAGACATCATTTATGCACGTTTAGATGTAGTCTGCATGAATAAAGTCCACTACTGTGTCAGCCTTACTTGCCATTACTCGCGCATACAGAGCGCTTGGGGCAAATAAAGCCTGTTCTAGTCCCAAACTGATACTTCTGAGGGTTATTTTACGCATCGGCGGCCAGTGCAGGATCGAAGACACCATTTTGAAAATCGTGTGAATCACCTCGGATCTGTGATGCACAGCACTGAGTGAATCACGCCCCAAAATTTCTGTTCAGGAGTGAAATACGTGCAGCGCTGTGCAGCGCTGCACCTCCTGAACAATCTTCAGCTGATCAATGAAAGATCAAACCAGTGATCATGAAGAACAATTTCCTGTCACCTGTTGCTGTCTGCACATGTGTACATGCACATGACTGCATTAGTCATTGAATGCGCTGTGAGTAATCATGTTGACTCTCTTTGCAACACAGGACCTTCCGACACATCACCAAGCAAGTGGGACAGAGAATAGAAATCTACCGAGGCTTCCCAAGACTGATTGGAGGTTTGCTGCATTGAATATTTAGTCATTCTTTGTAGATTTTCACCTGGTGCTCAGTTTTGTGATGGATATAGTGGAGCATCGAGTGAATCTTACACTAAAACCATGTGTTGATAGAAAAACAGATGGAAAATTCCTGCTGGAAAGGCGATAGAGGCTCACTGCAACCAATCCTTACAAAGTTAAATGGAAAGCTTGACTCTCCCAAAGACTTGAATTTTTTAGTTTGTGGGCTTTGTAATTGGATGTTGGAAAATGTGCCACACACTAGTAAGCATTAGTTTACTTTCATCCAAACAGCTCTTGCCAGTTGGGTAGACAAGGATTTGCATTGTGTTTCCTTGCTAGAGAATAAAGACTTTCAATGAATTTTCAACATGTTTTTGCTAACATTCTTATGATCAGTTTTCAACTATAAAAACATTGACATACTGGTTGAGGATCAGGACCATTTCAGAATGAACCCATTTTCTTTTCAGAATGTGGCGGCAAGAACTTCCATTTTGTCCACCCCTCTGCTGACGTTGAGTCTGTGGTCAATGGCACCATCCGTTCTGCCTTTGAGTACAACGGTCAGAAGTGCTCTGCCTGCTCCAGGGTGTATATTGCGGAGTCCATCTGGCCCAAGATCAAGGAGGGAATGCTGAAGATTCATAAGCAGATTCAGATGGGTTCCCCTCTCGACAAGAATTCTTTTGTCACTGCTGTCATCGATGACAGGGTGAGACTTTCCTCTCCGTCAGTTGGTTAACTTTGTCAGGTTGTTTGACTTCATTGCAAGAAACAAATTGATTCTTGCTGGTGCAAGAGTTGCTACCAGAGCATAGTAGTGTATTGGAATCTTATTTGCACAAATATAACATGAAGTTGGAGTTGCCACAAACAAACTGATGCCCTTGCATGAAATTGACCACAATCTGTATGTAGTTGATGCATGTTAGATGGGAGAACAAGAATGTTGTAGTTTTTGACTCACATGCGAAGCAAAAGTGAGTCTATGTACTGAGCCGTGTCGTCCGTCCGTCCGTCCGGGCGTCCGTCCGGGCGTCCGTCCGTCCGTCCGGGCGTCCGTAAAAAACTTTAACGTTGGATTTTTCTCGGAGACTGTTAAGTCTATCAACACCAAATGTCGCATGATGGTGTATGATGACAAGGCCTCAAAAAACATACATAGTGACTTGACCTTGCTTCAAGGTCAAGGTCACAGGAGCCATAAATGTGGTCTCAAAAACAGTCATTTTTCACATTTTCCCAATTTTCTCCCACGTTATTGAGAATGGCGACATTAGCTACAAGTGGTATATAGGTCAAAGCAAGCCCTATCTTTTGATACCAGTTTGGTTGACCTTGCTTCAAGGTCAAGGTCACAGGAGCTCTTCAAAGTTGGATTGTATACATATTTTGAAGTGACCTTGACCCTGAACTATGGAAGATAACTGTTTCAAACTTAATAATTAGGTGGGGCACATGTTATACTTTCATCATGAGACACATTTGGTCACATATCATCAAGGTCAAGGTCACTTTGACCCTTATGAAATGTGACCAAAATGGGGTATTGAACCACTAAAAGTGACTATATCTCATGGTAGAAAGTGCCAATAAGCACCATTGTGCTTCCAATGTCTTGAATTAACAGCTTTGTGTTTCATGACCTTGGATGACCTTGACCTTGGGTCAAGGTCACATGTATTTTGGTAGGAAAAATGTGTAAAGCATTTCTTTGTGTATGATGTCATTGGTAGGTTTAGTTGTTTGACCTTGACCTTGAAGGTCACCTGAAGGTCAAGGTCATATAAAGGTCAAGGTCAAGCATGTGAGTCGTATGGGCTTTGCCCTTCTTGTGTTGCTATTGAAGACGTGAATGTTTGCAAGAAAAGCATGTTGGGAGAAGAATATATTGAGACCCTTATTTATATGGATGTTTTGTTAAGTGCAGCCAGTACCTCCATGTTCACTGTGATTGAGCACTCTGTATAGCTTGCAGAAAAACCACAGGTGGTTTCAAGCAGAAAGGGCTCTTGGTCAAGCATTTCAAGTTTTGCCGTCACTGATATTGTATCCATGATGTGTCATTGCTGCATTCTTATTACTAAAGTTCAGCTATCACTGATGTCCTGTCTGTAATGGGTCATGGCTGCATTTTTGTCACCTGTACTGAGTGTTACCCAAATGACTGTGTTGTCATGTCTTTATCTTTGACTGAGTGTCATTTGGTTCTGTCTGGTCAGGCCTTCAAGCGAATCAAGACGTACTTGGACTACGTCAAGGCCACTCCAAGTCTGACCATCATCGCTGGAGGCAACTGCGATGACAGGTAGGTGCCTGCTGTACATTCACAAAACAATGCAATTTCATCTTTAATGCCTTAGAACTAAGAACTTACTGTTTGCATCAACATTTCTGTGCCAAAAAATGCATTGCTGTGGAAACATTGTTTGGAAATTCACTGACCAGTATGAAATTACTTTTGTAAAATATTCTGTTTCACAAGTGGCTTTCCCCTTGCAGAGAGTTATGGAAATTAAAATATTGACTTGTGTGTAACTTTTGTTTCATATGCCTTGAGGATAGAATAGTATTAACCCTTACCGTGGCAGTCGCGTACTGAGTCGCGCTCCGCCTAGCTGCGCCACTGTGGCAGTCGCGTATAAAGACGCGCTCGATACCCCATGTGTTGTCTTAGCTCTACAGCTACATGATAGGCACGTTTAGCTTGCAGAGAATGGTCACTACCTAGAGATAAGAGATAGGGCCTTGGTTTGACTATCATATAGCACTTGATTTTTTGCGAGAACGAGTTTGCAAGCTAAATTTAGGCGTTGTTGTTGTGCGTCGAGCGAACGTTGAAATTCGCAATGGCTGCTCTGCGCCGGCGTCCTAGAAATGTCTTCGTAGATGTGCAGTTTCTAGACTTCAGTGAAGATTCCGATTATGACAGTGATGACAATGTAGACTTAGCAATTCGAAGAGGCATCCCTGATGAAAACAATCTGTCTCCCATCGCCCAGGCACCCACTGAATGACTGATCGCGAGATCGAAGACAATCACAATGTTACGAATGTAAACAATAATGACTGGTCGAGGGAGAGGAGCGAAGTGCTGCAATGCCCCTTCACGGGTGAGTCGAAGCTGTGTGTGAATTTGCCTTCGAATCCAGAGCCCATTAATTTCTTCAAACTGTTCATCGATGACTCTATCGTAGAAGTGATGGTTGACCAGACCAATCTGTATGCTGAGAAGATCCGCACGACCAATCCATCGCTGCACTCTCGACTTCGCAGCTGAGCTGGAAACCTGTCACGTCACCAAAGATGAAATGTGCGTGTTCCTTGCAGTCATTTTGATCACTGAACTCGTCATCAAGTCAAGCTTGTCCAAATATTACTCTACAAGCCCCTCTGTGTGACTCCTTGCTTTGAAGCATACCACAAGAGGACTGATTATGAGAGATTCTTACAGCAGTCTGAAGCAACTGGTGGTCCCTCCCCCACCCCTTCTACCTCCACTGGTGGTGTCTCCCCCACCCCTTCCACCTCCACTGGTGGTGCAAATGAGACAATTAGATTTTTTAGAATGAGAATGGTTCAGTCTTCCTTGATACTTACCCTTAGCATTCAAATATTCCTTCTGTAGTTGACTGGACTCTTTTTGATTCTCTTTGGAATACCACATATTTTTGCATGTAAGGTGACAAATTAGTGTATACATGATTTTATACTTGGCATTTAGAATGTTGGGCCCTCTCTTTCCTTGGAGCATTAGTAACATTTTAGCAACATATTTTGTCAGCATGTATTGCATAGCTGAACAGAAATAATATAAATAATAAATGTATCAGGAGGTGTCCGGAAATAACCCTTGTGGATTTTTTGTACAACACATGGTTTCCTAATGATGTATCATGATTTTGAGAACACAAAGTGCATGAGAAATAATTTGTTTTTCCTAATGTCATATCATGAGACCATCTTCAGACAATTTCTTTATAATTTTAGCACTGGAAATTCTTGTGTACAATTGAGCTTGGCCAATTAATGATGCCTCAAATTTCCTAATTTTGTCAGTTTGAAAAATTATGAATAAATATAGATTGAAAATAGAAAGACAGTGCTTGTTTTATGTTGTTGTTGGTTCATTTCTGAACATTTCACCAACACATTGTGTCTGTGTAAGTTGTACTGTTAAGGAGCTATGATGAAAAGAAGTAAGGTGGTGCGTTTTTTTCTTCCGAAGTCCTTGTTAATTTGCCACAGAAGGACAGTGATGGCTTTTTTATGACGCCACGGTAAGGGTTAAGATTTATTTCTAGATAGAAATGATAGCACAGAGTAGGAGGTTGTGTTTTTTACATGATGTGTCCAAGTCATCAGTGTGAATGAATGTCATTCATGCTTTACCCTCTTCAATTACGAAGAGAAACGATAAGCTGTTGATAAAAAGCTTTCCTAGGGTAATGTCCTCATGACATCAGATCACGAGATTGTTGTCTATTATGGTAATTTTTCACTGACACCCCTTGGCATGTGCTTGCAGCAAGGGCTACTTCATCGAGCCCACCATCATTGAGACCACAGACCCCACGGACAAGATGATGCAGGAGGTGCGTACCTGGATATAAGTGTGACCCCCACCACAGAATGAGGCTCTCAGCACCTGTTGCAGATTTTGATTGTTCGGATGTTCTAATTAGCTTGGTGCCACCTGAAATAGAAAGCCAAGTCTGATTCCTAAGCAGAAGTGATTTTTGCATTAGTGTCTTTTTTTTCTGCGTGACTTTCTCCCTGTGGGTAGGGGATAAGAATTGACCCACCGCCTCTTTCTCCGCAATTCATAAGAGGCGAATAACTAGGGACACTGTGACTTGATTTGCATTTACTCTAAACTGTTCTAGGTTCTAGTGATTTTCGTGCTTAATGGCCTTATATAGCCTACCAAGGCTGATAGGCAGTAAAACACCATCCATCCATCCATCCATCTGTGTGACTTTTGTAGATGGCTTTACCACAGTCAGTATGGCAGATGTGCATATGAGAACAGCTCGAAGGCTTCATTCATCCCAAAGGATGAGATGATTTCTTAACACTTTGGAGCGTGACTGCCTTGAGGTGACCAGGGTTGAAAGTTCCCATGGTGTGTATTTGGGAATGAAGGCAATATTCCTGGACTGGCCTTGCAGGAGCTGTTCGGGCCAGTGCTGACGGTGTACGTGTACAAGGACGCCATGTGGAAGGAGACGGCCAGGATTGCAGAAAGCACCTCACCCTTTGGCCTGACTGGCGCCATCTTTGCCCAGGAACCGTATGTAGCCCTTGTCTGTGTGTGTGTGAGAGAGAGCACTTGCACATGTATGCACACCCCCTATGTACTTTTACTTACCTGTCTGAAGAGAAACCACTCATTCATTCGATCCTCTGAACTCCTGGTGGAACAGAAAGTGCTGACATGGCTCCTTCCCCCAGGCCTGTCTTGGGCTGGCCACCACAGTTCATGCCAAATCTTCTCCTCCTTGTGTATTTCCTGTTTCACTGTGCGCTGCTATGTGTTGAGTAGTGTGCCTCTCTTGCCCTTCCCAGTTAGGCCCATGTTAGTGCGACATAAGGGTGGCGGTTCTTTCCATGAGAAGAACATGGCTGAGCCATGTCCAGTGTGATGTTGCTGATCCCTGCTTGCTCCAGAATCTCTTGGTTGGAGGCTCTTTGTTCCCAATTCAAAGATAAATAACTGTTATATTTTTTTATAACTTCCCACGAGGTAGGCAGTTAGGAAACTTTTGATCAAGAAGGGCAACTATCCTCTGAAGTTCATTGGTGATACATACTCATGAAATTCAATGCAGCATATTAAAAAAAAGTTTTTGTTGTCTGCATTCATTGTAGTCTTGTCATTCTGTAGGATGTCTTTGGCTTCCCTTCTGTGCCAAATAACTGATATTCTGTTGGTAAGAATGGCCTTAGTTAAAGTTAAAGCAACTGAAGGCAAGAAAGTTGCAAAGCAGATTGTGAGCACAACCTAATGCAGAGCTTGGTGGAATGGTGTTGTCAACAACCTGTGTTCATGGGGCTACAAAGGCTTGACCCACTCACTGCTAGTCTGTGGAACATGACTTTCTGAAACCACACATTTTGGCTCCTAAATTTCATTTAATTTGTTGTCTTCAGATTGTGTCGCAGCATGCACAACAAAATGTCAGTACTGTTAGAATATTGTCAGTTTTCGCTACAATAAAAACCGCTGGCGCTGAACCTCCAGGTTTTGGCATATATATTAATTTTTTTTAATATCAGGTTCGGACCCGCAACCTCTCAAGAAAAGAGGGGGAAAAACACACACACACAAACACAAAAAACCAGGTTGGGTTTGAACCCACAACCTCTCGAAAAAAGAGAGAAAAAAGTTTCAGCGCAGAATCGAATCTGGCCATGCATGACCAAGAGAACAACGCTCTACCAGCTGAGCCATTAGAGAATTGATACGACAGAGTGTTTGTAAAGCATTTATAACGTTCTTTTCCGTGGCCACACGAGCAGCTAAATCTCATCCGGCTGAATAAAAGCAAAGGAGTCTGTGCGGGGGTGAGTCTCAGATCTGCATTTGAAATTGAACATTACTGCTCATTGCTCCTGCAAGGCTGTATAACTATAAGTGTTGTTTTTTTAATCATTTATCTGTTACGCGTTTGATGGAGTAACCTAAGCTCGCATTCCAAAATTGTAGAACCTACTGCTGAAGTGTTGTGTGTGGAGCCAAAAAGCTTGCGCAACTGTCCTTCGCACTGACTGTCCTATGCACGGACTGTCCTTTGCATTAACTGTCCTTCACACTGACAATGTCGCGCTCACCAGTGCTTCGGACACATGCCGGTCATTCTGTGCACTGGTCAGTGTGAAAGTGCATAGGACAGTCAGTGCATCGGACAGTCAGTGCATAGAACAGTCAGTGTGAAGGACAGTTAATGCAAAGGACAGTCTGTGCATAGGACAGTCAGTGCGAAGGACAGTTGCGGAAGCTTTTTGGCTTCACACACACTTCAAGTGTAGGTTATAAAATTTTGGAATACGAGCTTAGCTTACTCCATCAAACACGTAACTATACATGATTAAAAAACCAACAACACTTACCCAGCCTTGCATGAGCAATGAGGATGGTTGATCTTCTGCTTAGCAGCGTCAAGATGGAAAGAAAGTCGATACATAATGTGCTGCTTAATTTTTCCCGCATTGATCTGAAGAGTGAAGCACCGAGCTGTCACCTCTACCGTTTAATCCGCTTGGTAATAGCAGGCCTGCCTACCCGTACGGAAATTCCGTATTTTGTCCGGAAATTTAAAAAAATCGGCGAGCGTTCCGGAAAATACGGGAGTTTATTTTGCGTTCCGGAAATATCAAAATAAAAACTATAATAAAATAATTTCCAAAATCGTTGGCCTGTGGCTGTGCGCGAATCGTTTTCCGAAGCAGTCTACCGATGATTGCCGAATGGGTTTGTTCTGTAATGCGCAGGCGCAGCGCGCGAAAATATTTCCGAAAATTGCCGAGTGACGTCATTTTCGTACAGTGCGCAAGCGCAACGCACGAAGTGTTTTTCCGGAGAGTGCCGGTATGTGCAGTGTTCATGTGCAACAATGGCGTCAAAACGAAAGCCAAGCGATTGTGTTTCTGAATTATCGAAGAAACAGCGGAGGTCGCAGGTCTACATTCCAGCGTACACGGAGAAGTATCCATTTATAGTCCGCGGCACCACTGACTCCACTGTCAAATGTACGACTTGTGATAACCAGTTCAGCATCTCCAGTGGTGGCGCCAACGATATCGAAAGGCATGTTGAAGGACCAAAGCATGTGAAGAAAAATGAGGAGAAGAAGGTCGCAGCAGCGCAAAAACCTATCAGTGAATATTTTACACCGCCTCCTTCGAAAGTGTCCCAAATCGACATCGACGTAATTCGAGCTGAGGCGATGATGGTAGACTTGACAGTAGAACTGAACCTCCCAATGGCGGCATTGGACAAACTGAGTGTAGGTGTAGGGGAAGACCTCCTCTTCCCACACCTGCCCATGGTTATGCTTGCCATAATGACAATCCCTCACTCATCAGCTCACTGTGAGCGCATTTTCTCAGTCGTGAGAAAGAACAAAACACACTTCAGAGGCAGCATGGGATCCGACACCTTGGAGGCCTTGGTGGTAGCCAAGTCCAGGCCTGGACAAGCCCTTGACAGAAACTACAGTGTCAAAGACCTGAAAGGCCTGAAAAGTGCCTACTACCAGTCTTTGTCACAGTAAACAAGCTGCAGAACTATTGTATATAGTGTACATAAAATCAGGTATGTTTTGTTTTATCTTTTGGTCCCTGGTTAATGATTAAAGTTGCTTTGTTTTCTTGCACTGTCGCACGGTTTAATACTGAAATCGGAACTGAAATACGGAAATTGGAACTTGGTAATACTGAAATCGAAAAAGGAGGGTAGGCAGCCCTGTAATAGATCTTAATTTCGTCTAAATAACATGAGTAGTATTTATTCATACCCCTGTCTATCACAGTCTGAGAAATCTTCTCACTGTCTGGCAAAAATGAGACACAAATGCTGTCCAGAATACAATGCAACGAGTTAGTCGGCGTTCATTCGGAAGCCATTTTGGGGCTTGCAACTGTTACCTCGCGAGATACAGCGAGAAAGGGATGTGGATGTGGAGTGGGTCGCCATTCCATCAATTGACTACTTGCATCGTAAAAAATCCTTCTTTATCCTTTCACCAATGTTCTCGAAATTCATCCTTATCAAAACTCTACTCGCAAATGACGTCACGTTGTTGATGACGCAGACCTGTGCACTTGTACGATAAAATCGTAATTTTTACGATTTTCGCCTGGCATGAAAAATAAAATCGTAATTTTTACGATTTTCGCCTGGCATGAAAAATCTTCTGATTTTTCACTCTACGGACCGGCATTACTTTTTTCTGTACAATTTCGGCCAGTTTCGGCAATTGCCGCGCTCGCCTTCGTGGTCCGCCAGTGGCAAGCGCGGCATTTGTCGTTTCAGACACCACGTGCGTTCTGACTCTCTCCAAAGTACAAGCATATCATATAACTACGTTTACTGACTCCAGTTCATGCAGAAGAGGTTTCTCTACAGTCTTCAGCTTGGCCAATCAAAAATCAGGGCGATTTTATGTGCGGTATAGTAGAAATTATGGGATATCCTGTACGAATGGAAGTGGACGCTCGAGGCAACATGTCGCGATCGCGAAATCTGTTTGAGGATTTTAATCCTTCAGCTGCCGAAGATGAAGATGATGAGGAAACTTTAGATGAAGTGATCAGGCAAGCTGTAATTAGCTCAAGAATGCCGACCTCTCAAGCTGCGAGTGATCGAGAGGTGGGAGAGGATGACAGTGAGGGTTGGATGCGAACAGCTGATGACCCGCTAATTGCGCCGTTCACGGGCGAGTCGTTGAAATCTTACGATTTTTCCAAAATCTTATGATTTTTATCTTCTTGTCTTATGATTATTCCAATGGAGGGTGCACAGGTCTGATGACGTCACACATTTCGCAATTTCGCCATTCCATGAATCGAGTATTTGGGGAGGCTCTCTGGAGTGTACGACCTTAAAAAACCACTTTCTCTTCAAGCCTTGATTCTGAAAATTTGATACATTCAATCGGAACTAACTTCCAGTTAGTGTGCAAAATGTCAAGGAAATCCGTCCAGTAGTTTTTGAGACATAAGCCGTTAAGTCGGGACAGACAGACAGACAGACCCACAGATAAAGTCTGTAGGACCTCCAGTAAACCTGGAGGGATAACCATTTTTAAATAAACCTGCTTTTGCCATATATTTTGTCATTTTTCTTGGAATTAAGAATCTGATGAGAAATTGGTATATGCAGCATGTACACTACACCAGACCTCTGTGGGCGATGAGTACACACACACAACACTTGCGTTGGGGGTATAAATAGACCCACTGCGTCTCACTACGAGATTTGCAATTAAGTAGGGAAATCATGACTCAACTTGCTCTTTTTCTAATCACCCCCATTGTTTTTGTAGAAAATGCCCTTTGTGCAGCCTACAAGGCTGATTAGCTGTGAAACTCCATCATCACCACCATCACCACCACCACCACCATCATCATCACCACCACCACCACCACCACCACCACTACCACCACCACCACCATCATCATCACCACCACCACCACCATCATCACCACCACTACCACCACCACCACCATCACCACTACCACCACCAACACCACCACCACCACCACCACCATCATCACCACTACCACCACCACCACCACCACCATCATCACCACTACCACCACCACCACCACCACCACCATCATCATCACTACCACCACCCACCACCATTATGATGATATGCGCACACACTGAATGATGGTGGACAAGTAGTCATGTCAGATAATGCGAGAGAGAGAGACAGAGCTGTGGACTGAGGGAGAGTTGTGCTTGCTGTACTTACAGAACCGCCAAGGCCGAGCTGGTTGACATCTTCCGCCATGCTGCTGGCAACTTCTACATCAACAACAAGTCCACTGGCTCTGTGGTGGGGCAGCAGCCTTTCGGTGGTGCTCGCCTCTCAGGTAAGACAAAAGCAGCTCCCCTCTAAAGGGTGTAAAATGGGTGCCTGTGTGGGATGGGTGGTTGCAGGTGTGGATGGATACAGGTATCTATGCAAATAAGTAGGCAGTGTGAATTGCAGGCTGGATTATGATGACTTCTAAATGTTGGGACTTTGAATTGTTGGGACTGAGTGGCCCACTTTGAGTTGTTGGGACTGAATTGTTGGGACTTTGAGTGGCCTACTTTAAATTGCCCACTTTGAATTGTTGGGATGCCCTGCCCCACCGCCACGACTTTCACGTAATCAGACATATAATTAAGGGTCTTAAATTGTTTGAGTTGCTGGGTCATGGCTCTTCCATTCACTGGTCTCTTTCTTTCCCTTCACCCCTGTGCAGGAACCAATGACAAGGCAGGTGGTCCCCACTACGTCATGAAGTTTGTTTCGGCCCAGTCTGTACTGGAAACCACTGTTCCCCTGAAGGAGTGGCGCTACACCTCCATGGAGGAGAACTAAGCATCCTCCGCCCCGCCCCCCTCCCCACCCACCTCCCACTGTAGCCGTTCCCCATCCTGGGTATTCAGGAGTGAGTTTGAAGTGTTTGGATTGATTAGATTCACAACATTTCATGTATCAGGTTGTTGTACTGTATTTTGTCATGGAGAGCTGTATTTTGACAGCCCGCAGAATCGAAAGAGTTTGAGACATTGACTGATGTTTCATGAGAGAATGCTGCACACTGAGTTGAAATGAATCAGTATTGTTTATGCCTGGAAGTAGCTAAATCTCATTCATTGTCTTTTTGACAAAAGTTGTTGCTTTCACTTGATGCAATACTTTTATTGCAGAGCATTAATGGAACCATAACTTAATTGGAAGTTAAGTTTTGTGGTAGTCTGAGTATACATTTTACACTTGACTAGTAAAGTCTGTGATTGTTATTTAGGATGTATGAGCATATGCCAGTTTGCATGGACTTTACAGGCAGTTAGCTGATGTTGAACAAAAAACTCCCGGGTAATCTAGTGCAACCTTGATCTGGAAGCTGGAGTAACTTGAGAGTTCATCACTGGGTTCTGACATAAGCACGTTGCTCTCAGCCATGTGTCAGCTGCAGATTCATTCCCATTGTCTAATTGCTGGTCGTTTGATATTAATGAGTAATAACTGTTCAATACTCCTCAGGAAAGACTGAAATTGCACAAGGTTTTTTGCTAGCGTGTTGCAGGTCAGGCAGTTGCACTGTTTCCTGTCATCCGAGTCCATGCAACATGTGGCTGCTGACACAGCCAATTCAATTTCTATCTTAGGACAAATGTTTTACTGCAGCTCCAAAACTCACTGCACATATCTAGATGTCTTGTTAGATGCCATACATTATTCAGAGATTTTAGTCTTTGAATCTCACTTGGGTGATTTTGTTTTTAAAGACTGGTTGAAGTTTTCCTTGGATGAAAGTCATTTTTAATTAACTGCATTGTTTAGTACTAATTTGGTGCTTACTTATGTTTTGAAGTGTTGCTTTTTTTGTTGGGGCCCATTTCCTGTTGTCGAGTTAGAGAGATGCACTGGGTCGGTGTCGTCCAAGCATTCTTGATGTGTTGCAGTATGCTCATGAAGAGGAATGAGGTGATTTGTCTTGCCCTACAAATACTACAAAAGGCAGGATTTAGCCAACTTCTGCTTTGTACAGATGCATAACTATTGTGTAAACTGAATTTGTCAAACACCTGTGGCAAATTAAAGATTGCATACCCATGATAGTAGGTAGTGTTATTGACTAATGATAGGCAAAGTTAGATTCACATTAGATGAAGCTAAAGGATCTTCGCCTGATTTTAATTAATGATCACATGTTTGTGGAATGTGTTGGGTGCTGGATTGTGGTTTTTGTTCACATCATTTACCACTGTGACTGACCATTGAGGCAGTGTGCTCCAGCCAGGTTTTGTTTCCCCTAATCAGTAAGAGTGTATATCAAGGATGGGTAAGAGTGTATACCAGGGATAGGTAAGAGTGTATACCAGGGATGGGTAAGAGTGTATACCAGGGATGGGTAAGAGTGTATACCAGGGATGGGTAAGAGTGTATACCAGGGATGGGTAAGAGTGTATACCAGGGATGGGTAAGAGTGTATATCAGGGATGGGTAAGAGTGTATATCAGGGATGGGATTTCCTATCTTGGTTCTCTGTCCTGTCTCTGTGCTGTTAGTGACCATGGTACTTCAACACATGTATTTATTTGATCCGAGTGAGCACAAATGATTTTACAGAAAAGAAATAAAACTGAAAAGTACTCTTTTGACGTGTTGCATTTTGGGGGGAAAGGAAGCATGGCTGTGTATGTGGCATGGCACGAACTTGGTTCATTGTGCCTCGTTCTTTTCTTGTTGAGTGTTTACTTAGAGGTGGAGCCCTGGGCAGAATGGTTGAACATTTCTTCAGAGGAAGAGCCCCCCAGTGTTTCAGCCCAGTCTTCCTATCTTTGGGGGGGCCACACCTGAGTCATAGTGTCAGGTGCCTGTCAGTCGTCAACAGTGACCAGGCATACTGTGTGGTGGTCTGCCTCCCCTAAACACAGGCTGGGGGTGTCAAAAAAGGGAGTCCATCCTCCTTGTAGACTCCCACACTCCACGGACTGTCCCCTGGGTGCCCTCTGGTGCGCCACATTCCCCCGTGCCCCTCTTCAGCCAAATCCAGCAGGACGCCTTCTGTGCCGCCTCAGCCATGGTCCTCAGGAACTTCCAAGTCCGTCTCATGCGAAGACCACGCAGCCTGCAGACCTTGTGAGCAGAGTAACCTATGCAGCATCTTGCGCCGATCTCTGATGAGAGTACTGTGGCCCTGAATCCACGTGCAGCCAAGTACTTGGCTGTTTTCAAGATTATGGTGAAACTGAAACTTGATGTGAAAATATTTTGCCCTGATGGCAGCAGTGACACAAGATGGAATATTTCTGGCAGAAGCAGGGTCATGTTGCTGTTAACTCTAATGGTAGACGGTATTCATGTTCCTGTTGGAACTGCAGTGCAAGACTGTTCTGCTGGCTTGCAAGATGAAATAATCAAGCCACTAAATGACGATCATAAATAACTTGAGGAACGCAAGGTGGGATTTTGGTACCATTTACTCGAGCAGAAATCGATATGAAAGTACATACTAAAACATCTCACTAACTTATTGCACATGTAATTAGCCAGCAGCTCGCTCTATACAATGACTGCACTGACATGATTGGATATGGAAATTCACACATGGTGATGGGGTAGGCAGAGCACAAGACTGGATGCTACTGGATGCCAGGCCTGCAGTCTTTCCTTCATGATTACCGTCCCCAGGATTTTAATGGCAAGGAATGCTGGTCTCACTTTCTTGTGGAATGTGAAACATGAAAACATCTTCACAGAACTGGAAGAAAGATGGGGATGCTCACCCTGACTAAAATGTTCATGTAGTCGGTATCATGACATCCAGTGTGAGCAGATTCACTGGGAGTGAGAAACAGTACAAAGAGGGAGAGCCACTGCTAGAACCATATGTCATCACAGCTCAGACGGCACCGTGGGCCATGTCACACAACGCATGGGTGACAAAAGCTGTGACCTACTACCACTCGGGCTCTGAACCATCAATGAATGCAAAATGGTACCATGGTGCACAATGCATTCTTGGTGGAAGACTAGCAGTGAGAGCTTGCAAAGACTGAATCTACTTCCGACTTGGAACCTGACTGACCACGTCCATAGCTCCAGTCCATAGTGGATTGCCCTGGTTTTCCTTGCCAACTCTTCTGTCCCTAAGAGAAAACCTAGCGGGGATTCATGTCTCCAGCTCTTCTGTCCCTACAAGAAACCCTAGCAGGGATTCATGTCTCCAGCTCTTCTGTCCCTACGAGAAACCCTAACAGGA